>JNEY01000310.1:175537-196169 GCA_020875895.1 Aphelenchus avenae
GGTCAAGGCCTTGATTACATAATCAGCACTAGGTAAAATGGCCCGCCGTTAGGCGCCGCCCAGAGCAAATTTTGACTATATATTGCAAATTTTCACCTAAAATTTGTTGGTGTCACCTGCGGCGGGCCAATTTTGGACTCACATTTGAGCATATTTTGACAAAACTTGCCCATTTTTCGCCGAAAATTTGGTCGGCTTCGCCTGCGGCGGGCCATTTTCACCGAGTATGGCCCGTTTTGGGCCGATTTTGAGCCTAGATTTTTCATTGCAAGCTTCATAAAATGGTCAAAAAGTTGGCGTGGCGGGCTAAATCCGGTTTCCTTCGGCAATCGCCACAGTTTGAAGCATCTGAAGCCCACATAGCCAAAACTGCGCTATGAGCGCATGCGGCGGCCTAAAATGTGACATCGAGCGTAAGCACCAAAGGGGGGACAAAGGCAAAAAATAGAAAAAATTTAGTGTCGTGAAAGTGTCACATTAAACGATGTCATATGCTTCAGAACGTCGAATAACATGCTTCTAAACTAAGATTAAGACAGCTTAAAACCCGATTTTGTGGGTGTAATATTACGGGGGGAGGAAGGGGGGGGGGGGGGGTCAGACCCCTGATTACATTTTGATTACGGGGGGAGGGGGGGGGGTCAAAAAAAGGCGATGTAATGATTACATATTTTCTGGATGGCCCCTAATCGGTTTGTTTCGAGATCGGAACTGGTCCATATTTTCACGCATCCACGGATTCCTATCGATGGTTCTCTCTGGTGTAAGCTGCAATCGGGCCAAGAGCGTCTTAGCAAGGTCACCTACTACTCCAGGAGGGTTCAGTGTTTTAGCAAAGGGCGCAGATAGGCGTACGGAGGCCGGAGACAACTGCGCTTGACGGTAGAGTGGCTTAGTAGCGTCACCTAAAATAGAGGTTGTGTATACATAGACGCGACACCCCCCGTACCGTACTCCGTACCATACTGACCCTCCCCGTACCGTATAATACGGTACGGCCGTAGTACGGCCGTACCGTACTGCCGTACTAGTGAATTTTTAACAAGAAAATCATGCCGTATCGTACTCCGTACTGAGCGTAACCCCCGTACTGTACTCCGTACCGTAGAATACGGTACGCAGTACGGTACTCTACGGAATACGGTACGGTCGTCTAAGTCTACCGTGCCGTGCCGGAGAAATGTCGCGCTGTATGCCATGCCATACCGTTCTATAGTGTGAACAGCACTAAAGATAGGCAGCCGTACTGGCGGTACGACGTACCGTACTACGGCACATCAGTACGCTGTGGTGGCAGTACGGTACGGACGGGCGAGGGATCACTAGGGGACGGCATACAGTACGGGAGAGGGTCGGTACGCTACGGCGTATGGTACGGGTGGAGACCCATTACGGCACGGGGGTGTCAGTACGGTACGGCGTATGGTAAGAGTCCCAATCCTTTAACGGCACGGCTTTTTGGCTCATAGCGGCACGGCACGGGGAGGTCGGCGTCACCTTTTGCCTTAGCTCAGATACCTCGACTGGAGAGGGTACCCGTCTACGGACTCTGGGGCTAGGATGACAATTTTTTCTGAAACTTTTCATGCCAATTCTGTGTGTCCGGAACACTCAACTCTTTGTTTAGAAGTCAACCAGCTCCGCTTCGACCTCCAGATGAGCGAGACGCTCGCGCGAGGCGACCTCATGCACGTACTCGCGATGCACGCGAAGACCCTCCCGCTGTGGATCGGAGACGTGACCGGTCATCCGCCGCCGCTGGTGGGCGCAATTCCGCTGCCGGAGAAGGAGCCGGTGGAGGAGGAGGCCTACGTCGCTGCGTTCATCGACGACATCTGGATCCTCGCGCAAGTCTTGGTAAGACAGGTTTTGAGGAATGTGTGCCGTTCTTTGTTCCACATGTAATTCCGATGGGCACTGGACTAAATTTGGGCACGGAGCCGATGTCTCATACACGGCTGGGGGTCTCGGGCTCGGGCTCAGTCTCGAAAGCCGAGAAATTGGTTCAGGTCTCGGTCTCGGTCTTCAGAATTTAACCCCCCAGCCCTGGTCCCATGGCGGGGTTCCTTGCTTGGGTGGACAATCGCCGCCGCACCGGATATCACAGCCGAGGTTTTGGCCAAAAAGTTTTAAAAACAAGGCAAACGTCTCAAAAATTGACCGACATTTGGATTCGGCCTCGGGCTTTCCTCATACCAGGCCTTGGCATTATATGGCCACTCATTCAGGCCATGAACGAGGACAGACGAAAGTCACTCACCTTCCCTTGTTTAGAAGCAGCTCCCGAACGGAAAGTACGAGCTGCGCGACGTGGACCCGGACGAGAAGCCAGGAACCCACGCTTCGCGCAATCCGGTCGTCTCCCGCAGTCGCATCGAGCCGCTGCCCAACTACCGCGCCAACCCGAAGGAACACGGGCATGCGCTGTTCCCGCGTGACGCCATGGTGCTGGCGCTCTACCCGCAGACCACATGCTTCTACGCGGTAAGCTGCATATTCGAGACATGGCGACCGGCACTCTGATCCATCGACTGCATTCATGTAGAAGTGGTGCCCGATGCTTAGAGCGCGTAGCTCAAAGAACATTTTCTAAGCAGAACTGTAACCGGCCCCGTCTTTACAGGTGTCGGCATACCCGCCTGAAACCGAAAGTCAGCCTTGTAGGATACCCCTCCCCCCGTACCGAACTTAGTTTTACATCCTTGGCTTAAAATTCGGTGGAAATGAGAAGGTAAAACGTCTCCGCAACGGCTCAGCTTGGATAGTGGTTCGAGTCGGTTTCCGTTCCATGTTGCCCCCGATACTATTTGCTAAAGGTCGGCAAGCATACTGGTGGTACGGCCCGTACGCGTTCCTTTCTGCCGTACGACAGTACGGTGCGCGGGCGATCAGATCGGTACGGCTTGGATTTTCTGATCTGCTTTGTAATAGTTTCGTTACGTTTTAGGGCGTCGTGGAGCGCGCCCCGGAAACCGCGACGGAGAACTACTCGGTCGCCTTCGACGACCCGTCCTATCCCGAAGGCCTGTCGCCGCCGCTCGAGGTCCCGCAGCGCTTCGTAATCGCACATAAAGACGTCGGCGGCGCGGTCAGCCCCAGCGGCAAGAACAAAAAGGGCGGCCGCCTGCGCAAGAGCGACTTCGTCCTTCGCTGAGGCCTATTGTCGAAGACTGTTCATTCTACTCATGGAGTTTGTTTTATTTCCACGTCCATGTAACTCTTGTACTATATATGCTTAGCGAGTAAAAGCGTTGCCTGTCTGTTGGACCGGCATGCAAATCGTGTTCGCAAGGCGCCTGTAGGGTCCAGGTGCAGGTTCACTTTCGAACTAGTAGTTTGCACCTTTCATTGGCGCAATGGTTGTCAAGTCCAGAGTTCGGAATGGGCCCGACTTTGGCCCAAAAATTGCTAAATCACGTTGACGTTTTTCTGGAAGCTCCCTTACCTAAGTTATCTCTGTGTGCCACTTTATCCGTCTTATCGCTTAGCGTGACGCTGCATCTGTGGTCAGGCCAGTTCCTGGCCTCCGAAGAATCACAAAAGCTCCGATTATGATGGTTAACGGAGATATGATAATAAATTGCTGTACCGTTTATTGGAATGTATCACCAAAAAAACACCTTATTCCGGTGAGTGTTAGCGTGTTCATTTAAGTTAATATCCGCAACTGAAAATCCGCTACAAATGAACACGGGGAAAGAAGTAGAACTGCTTCCTCAGTCGGGTTTCGTAGCTGGGCATCTGCACGCAGCCTTCGACTTTCTCGGTGTTCGCTGTGAAATTCGGGTTTTTCGCCACTTCATCGTGGACCTGAACGATTGACAACAACGATTAATTCGACATACATTTTCAAAAAGTACCATCGTGAGCATGCTCTGCAGGGACTCCGCACTTGCATGTTCGCGAAAGATTTTGCAGATCGACTGAATGAACCACGACCCATTAGTGGTGTTCCGCCAGGAAAGGTAGTCGAGGGGTGTCGCGTAAGCGATGAGAATGTCCGACGTGACGGGCAGCTGAACACGAAGAATAACTGTTCGAACCACAGAGTAAACTCTTAAAATGGCAAAATTACTTCGGAAAAATTGCTCTTGCCGTGCCGGAGTCAGGCTATTTCATTTTAAAACACGTTGAAACGCAACAAAACACCCACCTATACATTGTGTGGGTGGTGCCAAGAATTAGTAGGGCTGAACGGCCCTTCCTTTACGCTAGCGTAACGGGACCATTAAACTCGTTGCTTACCTTTTTGGCCGTGGATTGGACTTGTTGCCTTAGAGACGGTTGTGGACGAGGGCGAAAAACGCGGCGAACAGTGCTTCTCAGTCCTTCCACCCATCTTGGCGACCATAAATCCCGTTCAGCTATCTGTACTCCGGGATCGACGTTGCCTATAGCGTTAGTCAGGTAGAGAGCTAAGACATCTTGAACGCTGGGAACTTACCGCCCCGACATGCTTGAAAGAAGAAAAGCTTTGGCATTCCCGCGAGCAAGGGAGCTTTGTCTCCGTGAAAGGCACCCACGAACTTCTCAATTTTAAGAGGCTTGCAATCCGTTCCGGTCAGCGTTCCACGGTCACCGTGCGTGAGTACGACCACAATACAGCTGTGACAATTGTTGTGACGTTCATCTTTCACGAACTCTTCTGCTGCCGTCAGCATTTCCTGAAGATAGTAATTTCTCGAGACGGTACTGAAAGACGAATGGGCTCCTGCGATTTTCGATATGAAGCTTTTCGGCTGGAACATCATCCTATTAGACGATTTAAAAAATAAGACGTGTGGCTGCAATGCGGGCGGACATCAGGTCGGAGCATCTCTTATCAGGTTTTCTAGCCCGGTGATCTTATAAACACAGGTATGGTTTCCTATTGTTAAGATTGTTTGGACCACGAGAGATTCCGGAGAGGAACTGACCGCCCCAGTGGCACCGAAACTTCGTCAGTTTTAACGCTTTTCTTGTAGGTATACATCTGGAAGCATTCGCAGCTAACACCCGGTTACAAGCTTTTTGTAGGCTAATTTGTTTGTGACCTGACTACGTTGCCGCAGACATACTTTGGCCTTCAAGTCGTTTCGCGTCTCCAGCACGTCGTAGCCGAAACCCGTTAGCAGTTCACGGATACTCCTCTCATCCACGTTTGTTCCTTCGCGTGGACGACCTTTGCAGAATTTGTAGTTGTTTATTATGAGCGCGAGTCCTTTCGGATCCGTAAAGTTTTTGTAGACCTTAATGATGAGGTGAAAACAAAAGCGGATTTTGGTACCAACCTTCCCTGGCCGGTAGGGTATCTTCGACTGGGCCAAGTACCCGAGAGTGGGATAGAGATGAGTGAGCAAGCGAACGGCTTCGGCGACGCGACTTGAGCTTTGCGCATGCAGCTTTGACATGATCTCTAAACGTGCTCAAGCTTTCGACACGTTTAAAACCTAGTTTCACTAACCGGCGATCTGTTCTTGTGCCGATCCGGATATAGGCTGGCGGGCAGCAACATCTACCAGCTGTGAAGTCAGTTGATTTACCTAAATACACTCTAATCGTAGGGGAGTCAATTTCTTGAAAAGGAACCCCACGGGTTATATCTTTCAGTACCGGAATTCCGGGTTCACTTAGAGGTCCTTCCATAAGAGGCATAATGCAGCCGCGCAAATCTTTTTACACGCTTATAAAATACAAATAATAACTGTAAAGATAAACAGTATGAAAAAATGTTCACCAGTATTTTTGCTTTAGACATAAAAACCCTGGCCCCGTCCTAGGGACATATCCATTCCGGGACGTACCGTTTGACGGCGCCAAAACGACGAAAATTCGTCAATATTTGCATATCGTTAGGGCAACCCTCTCCTAGGGTGATGACACCCTTTCCCTTCCCAGGTAAACGGTCATTTTCATGTTACGAGTATTGTCACTACTCCAAACGCCAAAAGCGCACTGGACGTACCGGACATGCACCGGACACTGCACTTGACTTACTTCTGCTTTCCACTGTTTGCGGAACGACTGCAAGGCGTCGAGTGTGTCTAAAGTTTTGTTGTGCGTTTGTTGGACAGTTCCACTGTGAACTTACTGCCTCCGCATATATCAAAGAAGAAAAACCTTCGGCTTGCCCACGAGTAGCGGAGCGCTGTCCCCATCGAAAGCTGCCACGAAATTATTCACCTTGACCGAATTTCCGTCGATACCCACGAATACGTCGTGATCTCCGTATGTAAGCACAACAACAATGCAGTCGTGGCAATGCTTGTGCCGTTCATCGCGGGCAAATTCCTTTGCGGCCACCAATATTTGCTAAATCGGTAAGACCATCTTCTAAAGTCATCGGCATGATAAACGCATACGTCAGCCGTCAAATCCTGCAGTGTCGGAAGGACTTCGTAGCCGAATCCCTCAAACAAGGCACGAACGTTGTATTCGTCAACATCGCTTCCCACGCGCGAAGGCAGGTTGGCAAATTCGTTGTTGTTAATAAGCAAAACGAGTCCTCTTTCAGTTAAGTAGAACTTGTTTCTCAAACGGAATTCATAGCTCGGGACTTGCATGTAGTCCTCGCCTGCCAAATTTTCGGAATGTTCCGCCATGTAGCGATCAACCTGAAAATGTAGGAGTAGTTTTTCTACCTGATTTTCAAAGTTACCATCATTAGCAACACCTCCATTGACTCTGATTCGGCATGTTCAGCGAAGATTTTGCACAATGCCTGGATAAACCATGAACCATGAGTCGCGTTTCGCCATGAGACACACGTCCGAGTAGTGGCATATGCGACGACAGTGTCAGCCATAACGGTGAACTGAACGGGTAGTCTTGTGCGCGCTATCAGAAAGGGAAGCTTGTAACTTAATATACTACCTAAGCAAATTTCACCAAATTAGCGGCATGTTTCAACCAAAAGCCTGCGGCAATTTTCTGCAGAATCTTTTTTTATTTCAATATGCTCATAGAGTAGCGTATTCTTGCCTTAGGCTGTCAGATCGTCTGTAGCTCTGTACGGTCCGTGGCTTTTAAACGCAGTGCACTACTATTTCTCATGACATGGAGGGTATCGAAGTGAAGTGAAGTAATGCAAAAGCTTTATCTAAATGAAGTAAGTAAAACGAAACGAAATTTTTTCTTGGTCAAGTAAAGCAGGACCGTATTTTTTTGGGGCGGGCACCCCGCCCCTACAAAATAGGTCGCTCATTACGCTAAATACGCCTGGTTTAAATTTTTTGGTTTTTTACAAACTTAAACACGACATTGAAGTAAACTCAACCGAGAAAGGGTTTTTACCAACGATAAGTGAGTGAAATAAAGTGAGAGCGGACTCCTAGGGTAGCTAAATTTCAACGCAAAAGAAAATTTCTCAATCGGCAATCAACCGTGAATCAGCAACCATAGCCTTATCTTTGTTTACGTGACGATTTCGACTCACACTCACACCAACGTTATTCCCAGAAAATATTGGTGGATTGTCTGTAAGCATTACATCGCCTTTTTTACCCCCCCCCCTTCCCCCTGTAATCAAAATGTAATCAGGGGTCTGACCCCCCCCCCCTTCCCCTGTAATATTACACCTGTAAAATCGGGTTTTAAGCTGTCCTTAGCTTGGAATCTCAAACGTATGGGATGGGGGACGCTTTAGCATGCTTAGAAGGTACGTTATTTGCCTTGTAAAATTATTAATTTACATCAATAAGTTTTGGAAAAAATCTGTGGCAAAAAAAATAAAAAATTTGGTCAGAAAAACAAAAAATTTCCCTGAAAAGTCAGGAAAAATTTGGCCAAAACGACGCCATTTAGCGGTAGGTAAAATGGCCCGCCACTAGGCGCCGCCAAAGCAAATTCCAACTACAACTGTCAAATTTTCGCTTAAATTTGGCCTGTCTCTGTCTCGGAACAGTGCCGGGACGCCCGTGACTGCCCGCCGCAGACGACATTAACCAAATGTGGTCTAGGTAAATATGTTCAAGACTGGGCTGAAAATAGGCCCGCCACAGGCGATACAACGAATTTTTAGGTCAAAATTTGCTAAATATAGTCAAAATTTGCTCTCGGCGGTGCCTAGCGGCGGGCCATTTTACCTAGTGCTGATTAGGGGTCGGCTGGACCTATACAAAACCAAACTCAAAACCAAACTGAAACAAAACCAAACTAAACAAAACCAAAGTAGAAACAAAACAAAACTAAAAATAACAAAACAAAACTGAAAGTAGCAAAACAAAAGCGTACTTTTGTTTTGCTTTCTGTTTTGCTATCTCAATGCAGCTAATGAAAACCCAGCTATGCAACACTTTGCTTTGCAAAACCTATCTGAACTTGACCTAACAAATGCACAGACGCGACTGTACACGATCGGAAGAATCGTCACTCAATAGTGCTTCTCCTTTTGAAGCAGCTCCACCTTGCCGAACAACCGGAAAAGCACGCGAAACACCGGTTGCCCGACGATATGAACGGAAGGTTAGCAACGGCAATGAAGTGCAAAACCGTTTTGTCAGTGGCCGTCAGATTTGCTAGGCATGATGACTTGCAGACACCTCGCAGCATACCGTAGAACCTGTAATGCTGCTACTTACAACAACTGGTAGTTTTGTTTTGCAAAATTTACTTTAATTTGGTTGTGAAAATCCCTATACAAAACCAAACTCAGAACAAAAGTGAAACAAAACCAAACTAAACAAAACCAAGCTGGCAGTTTGGTTTTGTTAAATTTACTTTGGTTTGGTTATGAAAATCCCTATACAAAACCAAACTCAAAACCAAACTGAAACAAAACCAAACTAAACAAAAGTTGGTTTGGTTTGGTTTTGTATACGATCCCTAGTGCTGATTACGTAATCAAAGGCCTGCCCCCTCCCTCTGTAAGGCTTACATATTTTCTGGAAGCCCCCTAAAAGTTCGGTCTTACCGTTAAAAAGTGCGAATTGCGAAACGCGACAATTCCACGATAATAAACAAGGAAGTTTGTTGATTTTTACAAGGCTTTTCCAATCAGGCTGTCACAAAAGATTCGCTGTTGTTTTAGTAGTAGTAGCGCAGGCAGGCCATGGATGACAGACAAAGTGCAATAACCCAGGAGACCGCTCAACAAGCAACCCATGGTCTACTAAACTGTGAGCTCCTTGATTGACAGACCAAAACTGGCTCTAGTGGCTCTAAGGCTCTAACTGCACAACATCAAATAGGTACAGGATACCTAAGTGGATCATTGTAATAAACGGATCATAAAGTCTGAAGAGCGACGTGTCAACCCAATGCCAACTGCTCTTGCAAATAATGCGTAGCAGTTGCGACAACCTACATACAAGCCACGTGGAACTCAGAAACATTGCCTTATCAGGACCCGCTGCTCTTCGGAAGGCCGCAAATTTTTCTGGCTTTGTTGTTTGCAGAGTTAGTCAGCAACGGGACTCGCTGTATCATTCTGACTCTCAGGCAAAATTTCGTCTAGTCTGCCGCAAGTCGACTAAAACATCAATGCATGTACGGCCGCATTGTTGTCGCCTCCACTTTCTTGCTTTCTCTGATGCAAGAAAATAATCCGAGCCGAACCATCCGCATAAGTACAACTTCAAAAGCAAGTCCTTTTTCCCAGTAACCACCAAGCGTATGCCACTGGTGGTTTATTAGGTATATGAAGAGGATCGCTTCTCCGAATTTTCTTCCGTATGTTCTCTTGCACTCCCAGAATTCGCGCATGCAATTCATAGGCAAAGAAACCACATTCAGGTGAGCTCCTTAATTCAGCGACGGTTGAGACTAGTGTTCGGAACCCGTACCCGTTTAACGTCGCGTTACCGTTCCCGTTCCCGTTTTTCAAGGGCACGGGGGACGGCACGGGGGGGGGGAAGTTCATGGAACGGGTGCTGTTCCTGGACCCGTGCTTATCCTAAGGGGGGGGGGCTTTGGTGAATCAAAAATTCCCAAAAGTATGCATATTTTGTACAAATTGTTATCTTTTTCCTTTAAATTTTCCATTGTTTGTTCTTTTCTAATGCTTGAACCACGATACCTTAAGAGCTAATGGCCAAAATGGCTGCTCTGATGAACTTTTTCTATGAAAATACGTGAAAATACGGCTTTTAGGGCGTATTTTTGGTCAGAGAACGGGCACGGGTAACGGGCCGCATTTTTTGTCTCGGGGACGGTGATCGGCACTGGGGAGGGGGCGGGGGGTTTCCTGAACACTACTTGAGACAGTAGGCGGGTTTGGGCCGGCCTAAGCAGTATGGACCCTTCCTCCCCATATGTTGCCACTCGAAACGTAGCCTTAATGCAATTAAAGTTCGGACGACGGAAAGAGGTCCTAGTGCACTTCGTAAGATAAGCTGTCCTCAAAACGTTCCGTGCATTCTTCAAGAAACAGGTTATTTGCGCATGTACTGCGTTTCTGGTCGACGCAGCGTTTGCACGCGGAAAAAATCATGTACTCGTTGGTGCGAACATGAAACAGGCGAATACATTTTGATCATGCATTCCATATTTAGTATGTGTTGGCACTATAAAGTCGCACGATTGTCCCGAGACGGCAGGCTTCAGACACTGGCGTCATGAAATTGTGGCAGTCATTCATGTTGGCGTCATTCATCTCGCTTTGCTTAGGACAGACGCTGAATTTCGAGGAACTTCCGAACGAGTTTAAACGTAAGTCACTTGCGGAGCTAACCGAATGTTCGGTATACTAGGATGGAGCAGTAGGTTTCACGTTTGCCATGAAGTATTTTTGGTCTGGGTGATTTTAAGTGGTTTCCTTGAAGGGAAGTCGAAGCCACTTTCAGTTTCAATTTATTTCACTTCACGTAGACCCGATATCCCTTTGGGGGAAGGCAAGTTCTGAAAGAACAATCACTGAAGGAGTATATTTTGTGGATTTTTGTCTTAACTCGGGGTGAGAAGCGAATTTATCCGGACCTGTGCCGATCTGCAAAGAGCGTGACATTTTTACATGTGGATTATTACGGATTACAGATCCATGAAAAATATTTTAACCTTTTTTGTACAATCCGCGAAAGGAAGCTTCCTTATTCGCCCGGTTGAACCTTATATCAGATGCTCCTTTTAGCGATGATCCCCGACGAAGCGAAATTCTTCTACGCCCGGCTAAGCCCGTCCGAACGCGCTTCACTTCAAGCCGCGCATCACAGGAATGTCGACCAAGAGGCGATCCTGGCTGATCTGCGTGGGACAAACTACCCACTGTTCGTCAAAGCGAGTGCCTTCAACCAGTACTTCAAGCGGATAATTGCGTCGCTGAACCCAGAGGCTCGGAAGTTCACGATGGGAGTAAGTGGGCAACCAGAGTGCTAAACGCGCATGCTAGCCTTGTTTCCGCTCGAACTGTGCGTGCTGGAAAATCAAAACGTGACAACTGAAATTCGCGTTCTTAAGCCGTCAAACGAGCAAAAAAATGTGCCAGAAGATTCCTATTTCGGGAACCCTTTTTGCGGCCTCAGAGCCGCCATCAGTTCCATGAAATCCTTGAACCGTACCTGACCGGGCTTTCGGCTTTGTAAGCGCTGCGGAACGGTTCCGCCAAAGCATTGAGGTAAAAGAGGACTTAGAATGGAGTGTATGAAGAACTTCTTTTGACACATTGGACCTATTTGATAAATTTTTGTCAAACGTCGCTTATGTTTGGATAGCTTTACCATGGGCGGTTTCGAATACTTTGTTCGAATGGGCGAATCTTAGTTTGAACGATCAACAGACCTGATCGTTACGTTTACGGAAAGTACCCATTAGGCGACACATATTATCGAAATCCCATGTGAATACGATTTGCGTAAATAGCATACACATTGCCATTTAGATGATCGTTAGCTTCAACTCCATGCGGAATCGTGGACGTCCCACACCGGCGATGCTTCGAATGGCGGGTGCTATGCTGCGACAGCGCTATAACGCAATGAGCCCCAGCGGGAAAGGCAGTCTCCGACGAGTATTCCCAAAGATGGCCAATTTCCTAGAGAGTAAGTATCGCTGTGCCCCAAACCATTTTAGGCGAATGGAATGATTTAGGTTCCCCGATGCGCAGTTCTGCTGGGAATCGGCAATTCTCGGCCGGTAATCACCAGGCCTCTATCGGGGAGCGAAGGCTGCTCGGTGCTCGACGAGCCTTTGCATGAACTACAACTTCCTTTCTTTTTCGCTATGCATTGTTGTAGAGAGGAATTGTTGGAGCAACCGGAACGAAGGACATTCGTTGGCAGGTTCCAAACTAAGAACAATTTCTTGAAAGGAGGACAGAAAAATTACTTGCTGTTATTCCGCAACCAAGTGTGCTGAGCGCTCTCAACTGGCATAGCGGGCCCTGAAATCTCGATGTTTGTAACCGAGAGCATAGGCGATGCACTGCTTCGTTCTGTATGCAGCGCCTTGCCTTTTTACCGTGATCACGTACGGTCACACGGCACGCTATCTAACTTTGAAAAATTTCTGGGCCATGACGTAAATAGCGGTGATAGTACAAAAGCCTTCGTTTCGGAAATGAGCACGGCAGCATTGCCCGGGGACTCCACACACAGTTTAAAGCACTGTTAATTGGCCAAGTTTAACCGCCCAGTAAACGTGTTTTCTGTCGACAATGCCGGTCCTGATAACGACACATACGAACATATGACGACGACATAAACGACGGGCGTAGGACCCGAAATGGGTCAAATAACGCACTTAGCGGAGAAAGAAAACATGCGTAATTCTGAGGCTTTGCGTGAGTTTCGTGCGCCGGTCAATAGCGGCCCCATTAACGCCAAGCCGTCTGAAAAGGTGGCGTCAAAACCTGATAACTCATCTTTGCAAATGTTCGCAAACAAGCAACCACTCGAATCTGGCAAAACAGCACTTTGACGGCGTACAAAACGGCTTTTGGTAAGCATTCTTCGCAAGTTTGTCATGAAAATCTTGCTCATCCTCTTATTCCCTCCGATCTTGGTTCATGGGGTAAGTTACAAACGATGTTCTGATTAAGCAGGGTGCTAGTTTGGTGCCAATCTTATCTTTTTCTGCTATTACAGGTCGAAACGGAAACTAAGCAATGGCTTTTCCATGCACCTTTAGAACGTGCTTGGTCATTAGCCTGGGCTTGCATTAATGCGACCCCTCTCGGGGCGAAGGCGGGGGGGGGGGTCGCATTAGGCGCTGGGAAATTTGACACAGTGTGTTGTCGTTCGGATTCCGTCCAAATTACAGAAGCAACCGAATCTTTTCGTCTCAGACCCACCGCAGGCGACACCAATCAATTTTTAGACGACAATTTGGCATTTGTAAGTTCCTACTAGAGATCGACAGCCGTACCGTATTACGGGCCGTAACCGTACCCGTACCCGTATAATACGGGTACGGGTACGGTACGGGGGGGGGGGTCCAGTACGGTACGGGGGGAGGGGGTTCCGTATTACGGGCCGTATTTGAACCCGTATTTTTAGTAAGGAGGACCCTTTGGTGGCAAAAATCTGAGGAAAATTTGAGATTTTTTGAGAAAAAAAGGCGAAAATATCAATTTTTCGATGAAAAAGGGGTCATTTTCGATTACGAATACGAGCTACGTCCTACTTGTTGTCCATAAGAACGTCGTTTTTGTTCTTGGTCAATGTCGATCTCTAGTTCCTAAACATTCGAGGGTGTTCGGTGTTTTTTTATTCGATGTTCGGATTATTGTGGCTTCGAATCGGGTTGCTTCGGGGCGGAGCCCAGCCCCGGTCTGCATCATCTCTGTTTGGCAGGTAAAACTGGCTGCACTTTGATGTTGTTGCCTTCTGGATGGGGACTTTTTTCAGGAGAATCGGCATTTTCGTATGACAAATTCAAAAAAAAAATTTGTAAGCCCAATGACGTACCTACAATGTCACTCTGTTTAGGATGCCTCGTGCATCGTTGCGTGTCCCGACAGCATGGTGAAATGCTGCGGATGGCCTGAGTCGTCGAATATGCCGTGTTGTCCACCACGCACAACCTGCTGCAAGTTTGGCTGCTGCGTTGACCCGCTTGCTTGTGGACCGAGCGGTGACGAGGTTTGTACGCTGCCGTATGGAAAGATCGACTCGATCAACGGCACACTGAAGCACGAATAATGTTTCTTCAATAACACCCTTTTATTATTAAAGATATGCGTCGCAAAATTCGTATGGACTCCTACTGAGCTTTATGGGATGGGCATTCTTTGTCTATACTCAAGTAAGAGTAGTCACTAACAATATTTATTCTATGCAACAAGCCCCTCGGTCGCTAATCATAAAGCCACCATCGGGCGGCGAAGGCTGTCTGGTGCCCGACGAGCCTTTGCATGAGCCACTACTTTCTGCCTTATACGCTTTGTACTGCTGTAGAGGCGTATTTTCCTTGCCCGTATAGGTATAAGAAGGATTGTAGACTAATTCTTCGTGGGAGCGCCAAATCCCGTCCATTAACTTATCCATACTTCATGACACATTTATATAAAAACACTTTCATCTACCGCCAGCCGAAGCGGTAAGCCTTTGAACTCCCGTATGACTGTTGCTGATGAAGTCAGGCAATTATATGTATTATAAGCGGAAACTATTTGCAGAGCGCTCAGTGGTCCAAACCTCGGCTGAGGTGCTCCCAAAAATGTGGAAGCTTCTCGTGTGTCTTCTTCTTTTTCTGTTTATCATCGGACTTGAGGGTAAGTTCGATGTTCTTCCGAGAGCGACGACTTGACGAACCGTACCCACGTGACCGTTCCGTTCCGTTTTCGGTTCCGAAGCTCTACGGAACGGAGTTCGGTACGCAAGGGGGGGGGGGCAGTACGGAATGAAGTTCGGTACGGAGGGTATCAGTACGGAACGGAATTCGGTATGGAAGGAGTCAGTGCGGAACGTTATTAGGTACGGAGGGGGTCAATGTAGAATGTATTCGGTGCGGGTTGGGCCAGTACGGAAAGGAGGCCGGTACGGGGTGGATCAGGACGGAACGGAGCTCGCTACGGAGGGGTACTCGCCTAGTCTATCGTAACTGTCTCGACGATTTAGCGGCCGGCTGCAGCGTAGGTCCTGAGGCGTGTGCGGCCATGTGCCGTCAACATCCAGAAGCCCAATGTGGTCAGTGCGCGAATGGCATCTGCGACTGCTTGGTCTGCTGAGCCGCATAAACCTACTACGCCTTTTTACGTAGTGTTGTTGAAGCAGTAAAGTTAAACGCTCAGCTTGAACATGAACGCGTTTAATGTGATTTCAACCATTGCGGGCTGCCATCGCTGGGTAGACTACTTTGTACCACAATGTGTATTCTGGTTCATGGTATGATGAGCCATTGTATTTTCGCCCACGTTATTTTGGCTCTTCACATCTACGCTTAGTTAGGATCCTCGCTGTGTGCTGCTCAACGTGCTTAGGACCGTGACCCCAAAAAAATCGAGATTCGAAGTGCTAAAGAGCATTCAACGGTAGCCCTCTGTTTTCTCCATGTAATCAGTGACCGAAATCGTCGATAAAGAATGACGTCAAAAGTTCCGAGAATTCGCTTTAGCGACCGGAGAGAACCCACGAGAGAGCGTACGCCATCGATTTTCGCTGTCCGCAGTTACGCGCATTCTTCGTTCCATGACCTGTGGTTGACTGGATGAACTAAAATGTCACGATAAATACCTGCGTACTATGGAAACGTCAGCTTAAGCATTTGAGGCTATTATCCCACTTCACAGTTTCTACTACAAGGATGGACGCCGCCGACTTGTCCCAGCCGCAATGTCCGGTGTGTATTGAGCTCTTCAACTGCACCACCACGGTACCCAAGGTCCTTGGCATGTGCGGCCACTCCATCTGCGAAGCTTGCCTTCTGCGTTGCGTCCGCGACGAAGAGGATACCTGCCCGGAGTGTCGCCAGGTGTCCCAGCAGCCTGCCAACGGATTTCCGTCGAATTTCGGCCTTCTGTGTATGAATTTAACAGAAAATTAGCGCTTTAGCGTAGGCTCAGAATGCTTTTGATCGACGAATTTAGCCAAATTAGCCGCCGAGACAACCGCCAATTTGGAACTTGGGTCTACAACGATCAAGTGCAGCGGATGTGAAGAGAATGTCCCGAAGGCGAAAGCATTCGTTTGCGCCACATGTCCGCCGGAGAATGAAGCAGTGGTTAGTTATGCATCGCTTTAAGCATCAGTATTACTAGCGTAATGCCTTAGAACTGAATCTAGCCAAGAGTATTTTTCCGAAAACATGTAAAACACAAGTCTAATATTCTAGTATTTTGAAGTACTTTTTATAGCGGACCGTAAGGACCAAATGTGTTTGCCTGAGCATCGCCAGTCGCATTCGTTAAAAAGGTCCTTTAGGAAGTTCTCTGTGCCGTCTGTGGTATCGTGGCCCACAGCGGGCATCAATTGCTTAAGCACGAGAAGCTCGCCAGCGCTGCGGACCTTCGAAGGGCACGTACGGAGGTCCACTTCCGCTTGCGCGAGGCAAAAGAGCAAATGGACGCAGTCGAGTTAAAGAAGGCGGAGATTCTCGACGCAATAAACGGCTTGGCTCAGGTGATTTACGCCACTTACTGCACCAATTAGGCTGAATTTTTACATACAGATGTCGTTTTGAACCATCAAGATTTTACTGCTAGTACTCGGGGCACCAGCGGTTTCGATGCCTTCTAAGTTAAATTTTGGCGTACGTTACAGCGCAAATATTTAGCGTTTCGCCCAGCAATGCGAAGATTTGAAGAAGAAGGTTCCCGCTGGATCGCTTGCCATTAAAGTGGACTTGGACGCTGCGGTGACGGGCGCAAGGAAGCTGAACAGCGATGCCGTAAGCAAACTTCAGTTAGCCAGAAATGAACTGGATCTGATCCTGAGCCTAGAGCTGTTAGCAGGGCTGGGCAAAAATCGGTATCAGATATCGGGTATTTTTGGAATGTGGATCGGACCGGAAGACCGGTTCCTATCAGTGCTTTCCTCGGAGACTTCAAGTTCCACCACAAAACTTTGTTTAATACACACTTTTTACTGGATACAGGAATAGTGATGCTAAACATGGCATGGCATGGCGCCGGCTTGCTACACAGCCTCAGTGATTGCTGCTTGGCAGTGACAACAAGGGTCGAGTTTTAGGAGTCGACTCTGGGCCTCGCGGAGCGATTCCTGCGACACTGCCGTACGGCCAACCGCGATGCTAGTGCTGCGAGCGACGACGCAGAGGGACCGCAAGTCGCATTCATGGCCAGAACCTGCGCTGCAACAAGTACACCTTCAACTTCCGCCAGCGGATCAGATGAATCGGATATCGGCAGTATCGTTTTGACTGACAGTCAGCTTGGTGGTTCGCCGCTTGTTAAAGCGGGTGCGAAGAAGCGTCGCCTCTTCAAGAGTGGCTAACTTTCCCACTGTACTTTCCCTGTCATTTTTTCGTCGCTAAACTTCAACATTGGATCTTTCTGCTTAGTACTGGAATAAAACTTGTGATCCTCGCTTGGCTCAATGCTCGTCGTTTAAAGTGGATCACTGGCGAAGTTGGCGTACTTCATAGAATGGTTAGTACTCTCCAAAATGAGCTGCAAGACACCACAAGGTTACGAGAACGAGCCTGCGAACTGTATTGCAAATTGCAAGAAGATGCAACCTATGACCCGAAAACATGGCAAATTTATGTTTGACCTCAAGAAGGTTCCACAAGTGTTCCTTTTGTCTTAACCTCAACAAGCTGTCAAAAAATCGTATTTTCCTCAAAATCTGCCAGTGGTCCGGCATATGTCATATGTAATCAGACCAGCGTCATAGCTTACGACAATGAAAAGCTCTTTTGAAGACTTCTAAGACAAAGGTTATGCTAGGTTCCCAAAAAAAAGTTTCCCGTAATGTGGTGACGCCTGCGACGTGTGCAGAGCTAGGGTTTGTGGATGAGGCAGAGCTACGACGCATGCGCGAAGGCTAGGATCAATACGACAGCATAATCAGACTTGCAGCATCCTACACTAGAAGCATACTTGCTGCTCGAATACGGTGACGGTCTCTTCAAGAACAAATGTACGCGCTAAGTTTAAGCAATCTCGGCTAGCGGGACCGACCGCGCGAAGCTCGCCTTAGATATTCCCGCGACGCACAATGATAGTCCTCTTTTTCGATTACCAAGCCAGACCCGTATAAATGAGCACGTGCGTCACTAGTGACACTAAGAGTACTCACACGGGCGCTTGTGACAAGGTCCTGAGTATTTTGGCAATTAAACTGTTGTTTTGGCCTAAAGGTCTCGTGTCCCGGCCCAGCGAATCAAGTAGGGGAGAATAAATTTCCTTCGGTCTCCGCCAGAGTTCGGCGAACACCGCCGGCCTCGTGTCGGAGAAAGTCGCGGAAAAGGTCGTGGGCGCACCGGTGTTTGTCTTTGAGAAACCTTTAATTGTCAAATTGGACGAAAAAAAGTTCGTGGTTTGGTTTAAGGGAATTAACTCGGGGAGAGAGGTACGGAATATTGGGCAAAGTGCGCTCGCGGCCTTGAATGAAAGAATGGATATTTAAAGGCCCAGACGTTGCCAAACAGTCAGTTGTTTGTCACTAAGGTCGACCCACGTAATGATTCTAAGATTAACCCTTTTTCTGGCTCTGGCCATGCTAGTGGCTTCCTCATCTGCCGCGGAGAGCACGTCTTCTGACGTCGTTGAGAGCACTCTTCCTGACGTCGAAGCGAGAACAGAAGCCACTCCAACGGAGAAAGCGGACGCGAAGCCCGACGAGAACCAGGAACACGGTGAAGCGAAGTAAGCGTATCCGTTAGCTCTTGATTCTAGCTGAACGTCAAGCCTAATGACGCGTCATACACGTGGTTTCAATGACGACGTTTAGCAAGCCCGTCTCGCGTGCAAAGCGCTACGGTTACGGATACTACGGATACGGCGGTGGATACGGCTACGGCGGTAAGTGCTCACGTGTCTTACGGTGTAGGCGTTCATAAGACAAAGCCTAAGGAACAGGCTACAGCCATGACATGTCCGAAGGCCTTTCCGGCCAAGTGATAGGTGCAAATAGGGGTACTTTGGTGTGGGATTTTAAAAAATAAATTTTTAAGTAAAATTTATTTTTAGACATATATTCACGATATTGTCGCCGAAGGGGAAGTGAAGGTTATCTAAAAGGATATACTTAGCCACGTTGCAGCTACTGTCGTTCTTGCTCACGACGCACGATATATATGAACATCTAGATGATTCTTGACGAAATTTTGCCTTGCTTTATCAAAAAAACCCCAAAAACCGCACCCATTGTGCCACATAAAATAAACACTGGTTAAACAAATACATTATTTGCCTAGGTGGCTGTGGCTACTGCGGATACGGAGGCTATGGCGGGTACGGATACGGTGGTGGCTACGGCGGCTACGGTGGCTGGGGCGGCGGACGGACGGTGATTATCAAAAAGGTATGCGAGTCTTTTTGTCGCCAATACGTGCACACTTCATTCCAGATCATTATTGGCGGCGGTGGCTTCGGCGGGTACCCATACTACGGAAAGTAGAGCTGCTTGGATCGATCCCCTCCCTCAACTGTGTTAACGTCATTATTGTCACGTGAGCTGCAGAGCGGGCCATGAATAAACATTTTCTTTTGGACAATCGCAGATGTTCGACATACTTAATTTTCATTTGGGTTCTGTTGTTAAAATCGGTTTCGGTCCGAATTCGGGAGACGTCATGCAAGGCCACGTGTGGCGACGTGAGACCAAAGTACGCGTGCGGCCTGAGTCGCGTCAAAAAGGTGCTCGTGAATCGTCACAAGAGAAAACCAAGGCGGATTTCCAAAAAAAAACTGAATACTAACAATGTCCCAACTAGTGTTTCGCTGAAAAGCCAAGTTCAGTGAATTGCGGTAAACTGAACTGAACTTTAGCTGCAGTTCAGTTCATGGCAAAAAAAAATTACGGTTCACCGAAGTTGCAAGTTCACTGAACTGGGATCCAGGTGGAGGAGGAGGAGCGAATGGTTAAGCAGCTTGTTCTACAGTGGAATTTATGTAGAATCTACATAGACGTACCTTTACAATCTGGTTTATAGCCTACAGGAAAGCCTTATAGAGCACCCTTCGACTTCTTCCTAAACAAATTTCATCACCAATGGGTTCCCTTACCCTTTCAGCAACTTTCTAATTTTGCGATGAACTGGCAAGTTCAGTGAACTGTAATGAACTGAACTCAAGCTCCAGTTCAGTTCAGCGCGAAAAAATTCGGTTTAATGAAACACTATTCCGAAACAAACTTAATCCGAATCTCTGTCCAACAAGTTTTATCTCAGAAGGCTCATCATTAACCAAGAACAGTTCCGATACTCGTAATGACTAAATAAGTCGCCAAAACCGCTATTCTCGAAAGTTTCTACCCACTGCGTGCTTAATAAACAGATTTACCACTACAGCTAAAACCATCGAGACGACAACGTGTGGTAGCCAACAAAGCAGGAAGACAAAAAAAAACCGACGGTTTACTCTCGGTGATTAAATTGAACTGATGCGGGCAAAATGTTAACGTTTGCGTTAATCAGGATAATCGTAAGGGTCACGAAGTTCCAAGTGGTCCGCCAGATCGAAGTCGTAGACGTCCGGCTTCTTAGAGCCGAAAGCGGCACGAACGGTCGCGAAATGGGTCATCGAACGAAGTTCAGGCTAAAATGTTAGGTAAAAATGAAAAAAATGGGGATAATGCGCGATTTTCCGGGGGGGGGG
>JNEY01000311.1:21007-92396 GCA_020875895.1 Aphelenchus avenae
AGCCCTGCTTCCAGCCTTCGGATTGCCTCGTACTCATGGACAGTGTCGTCGTCTCTTGGCCCACGAAGGTGCAGGACGATCGGCACACGGAACTCGCTGGCAACCCAGATCTGGTCGTAAAATACCCGGCGTTGCGTCTCTAGCGGGACGCTGTTGTGGAACGTGTCAAGTCCCGTTTCTCCAACGGCCAGCGGCTTGACCGATTGCGCATGACGGGACTCGAAGACTCTTCGGAGCGCGTAGAACGAGCTCCTGGACTCGTCGTCGCTTTGGATCCACTCATCTGCGTGACGCGGGTGGCAGCCGTACTGCCCTCCTAGCAGACTATCACGAGGTATCAGGGTGCTGTCACGAAGCAGCTGCCCGATCCTGTAGCGCCTGAGGTAGTTCGACAGCGCATGCTTCGGCTGGATGTTGTCCATGTCCAAGGCCGGGTACGTGAAGCAGGCGATTGCTCCTCCGAAGCTTGCTGCTTCTGTGCCGCCAAGGTTCCATTCAGACACCTTTGTGCCGTTGCGCTTCAGAAGATCCATGTGGAAGTGCGTGTTCACGTAGGACGGTCTCTCTTTGGAGAGCGTTGCCACCAGTTTCGATGGCCGTTTTGGTGGCGATGGCGAGCGGCTTCTGTAGCGCTGTGACGGACCCGGCTGTGGCGAAGTGTTTGCCGCTTGTCTTTTGCGGCACGGTGGTGGCACTACGAGGACGTCCTCCGCTGATTCGCTCGCTATCCATTCGTCGACGGCCTCTAATTCCTCGTATGACTCGTCGATGGACACGAAGTCCAATGGGCCGAACGGCTCCGCGTCGAGTGTCACCTTAAATGTGACTTGTAACTGCGCCGCCTTTCTGTCGCGGCATTCTTGCGCTAAGTGGTCGTACGATCCGCATTCGTAGCATTTGCGTTTTCGTAGTTTCGGGCAACGCCTCGACGGGTGCGTGCCTCGGCCACAGATGGTGCACACACGCTGGTTATCCATGATGATGCTGAAAGTGACGCTGTTACCATGAGTGCACGTAGACCCTAGGTAAGGCCCGTCAAGTAGCCAGAGTCTCTGTGGCATGACAAGCGCAGCTCATGCGCTTGGCCTGTCAACGAATTCTCAGTCGCTCAAATAGTGCCAAACTTGGCCTCGTCCCAGCGTCATGACGGTGCGCTGAGTTACGCGATGACGAGAGTACAATCACGAAGTAAGGCAAGTAAAGGTTTGAAGGGTGACACGGTGTGCCTGTAGAATCGCGAAGTAAGCATTGCCTTGGATGGTAAGGTTTGGAAGGGTGACACTGTGTGCCTGGAGAACCACGAAGTGAAACCACGAAGTATAACGTGGCGTATCACGAAGATTTGCTGCCGGACGCAGCGGCGTGCATTCCAGTTTCCACCCATTGCACTGCGAAGACGCTCGAGGACGTGACCGGCTTTCCTTCCTTGTCCATCAGTCGCCCAGTGTCAGTGTATTTGGCCACGAAGTCCTTCTGACACACTAGGTCGACGTAGCTGGCGTCCACTGGAGGAGTGAGCTTGACGGACGCCACTAGGTACCTTGACCAGAGTGCTCCTGCCTCGAGGTAGTCAAGGTCGCCGATGACCGCTACGAAATCACGAGGACGAGTGATGGCCGACGCCGTCCGCTTTTCGTCCACCACGAAGTGGGACGAGCCGGACGTCCGGGTCGTGATGACAATGATTGCTTCTTGCTCTTGACCCTCGTACGCACCAATGGTCGTGACCGTGACCTGGTTGCGTTTCTCGTAGGTGCGCATTAGCTCCTTCACTTTGCTGCGCGTGTCTGCGTAATGGCAGATGACCGTGACTTTTAGCTTTGGTACGCTGGCGTGCAGCCGTTCGACCAGCTTGAAGGCCATCGCTTCATGCGTCTCGTTCGACAGGCTTTTGGCTGGTCCCCTGGTGAAGCCTGCCTTGTCGTGTATAAGGAGGATGGGCACACCTTGCTTTTGCAGGGGAAACGTGGACCTTGTGATGAGCGCCCTCTCCTCGGCTCGCACCTTGCATTGCACTGACCCCTCGTACACCGCGAAGTTCCATGGCTCAAAGATCAGCGGATGAGGCCTGTATGCCTCGTTGAGTTGGCAGTGCTTGGCGATGGCCCGGTCCGCCATGATGTCTGCCACTGACCGCAGGCCGAAGGCTTTGAAGGCTTCCAAGCCTGCCAGCAAGCGATTTGTCAGCTGTTTCCTGTCTCCTGCGGTGACGACCTTCTTGGCTCCTGTGGCCGATGCCAGTGCGAGGAGGTCACTATCAGGTGACACTGACGACTCGTCGAAGAAGATCGTATGGCAGGCTTGCATTGCCTTGTGTGCTTGTAGCTTGCTGCACGTGGTCACGATGATCTGTATACCTGGGTTCTTGGCTAGGACCAGCTCAATCATCGGTGCGTCGTCTAGCGGTGCTCGGGAGTCGGCCTGCTTGATTGCCACGAAGATCTTGGCCTTTTTCAACTCGAGCAGGCTAAGCGGGCCAACGTCTTTGGCCTTTGCGTCCTTCTTCTTGGCCTTCTGCCGGATGCTGTCCTCTGTCTGCTTGATTAAAGTCTTGAGATGAGGAACGATCCCGTACACGAAGACGGGATGGTCCTGTGCGAATTCGCCTCGTAATTCCTGAGCCATGCTTACCACGTAGAGCATCGCTAAGGGATTGTGGGGCTTTAGGAGAGATGCTGCTTCGTCTATCAGCTTTTCTCCTGCCTTGTTGGTCTCCGCTGTCATGATGAATCGCGCGTTTGGGTAGAGGGTGGTCAGGGCTCCACAGGCCATGACCATGGTGCGCGTCTTGCCTGTTGAAGCCGGTGCTTCCATGCGTATCGCGATGTTCGCTGGGTCTAGGATTTGTCTCAGAGCGTCCATTTGCCTCTCGTTTAGCTTCTTCTTTTCAAGCTTGCTGATGACATTTGCCAAGCCCGAGGGTTTTGGTGCAGTCACATCTGGCAACGGGTGCACCAGACCCAGAAGAGCTGCTCCCAACGTGGTCTTGAGGAAGTCCACTGTAATCGACTGCAGTACGGCAATCTTCGCTTCCCAGCCGGTGCGATGCAGGTCTGGCCGAATCCTTACCCGGGATTCACTCGCCTTGCTGTACCAGAGTGAGAAGGCCGTTTCCTCGCTTTCTTCCTCTTCTATCTGCGGGTCTTCTTCGTCTTCTGGTGCTTCTGGCTCAAAGTCTGACTTCTCGACCTCTTTCTCTAGCTCGGCTAGCTCCCTTTGTTGCTCCTCGTCCAGGACCGTATCCCGCATGAGCTGAGCTAATTCGTCGAGCTCGTTCAGTGCTTGCTTCTCGGCTTCTTTGTGCCGTTTCTCGAGGTCTCGCGACACGTATTGCAAGAACACGCAGTTCTGGTTGTCGCCGCTGGGTGCCCACACCGATTCTGGCTCACCAAAGTTTGAGAGCGACTGGAGCTTCAACCGATGCGGAGTCCTGAGCAAGTCTCCTGTGCTCACCACTTCTTCCATCACGACCGTTGAGTCCTGGATGAGATATCTCGCGATTGCTACCCGCTTGCTTTCAGTGTAGCTTTCATCAAGCTGTACCACGAAGCTCTTGTCTTCTCGCGGCCCGATGATGAGTCCGGTTGCTTCAGCTACGGCCATCGCCTTGACCAGTTTGTGGCGGCACACGCAGGCCGAAATGACCACAAGGTCCAGGTACAGCTGAGCATAAGTGCCGTGTTGCTGATTTTGCGAGGGTATGCTGGAGTGGAATTCGTCGTAGGTGAGTGCTGGGTTCACGGGGAGAAGCTTTTCCACCGCTATCTCCAGCTCCGTCGGAATGGGATGTATCCCACAGAGGACTGCCACCGGGTCTTCCTTGTCGGTGGGCGAGTCTCCTTCAAGACTTCCGTCCAGCTTGCCCTTGTAGGCCCTTGGAAGCACGAAGCAGTGCTGATTCTTGCGTAGTTCATGGGTGAAATCCACATTGCGCACTGCCACTAATCCCGAGCCAGGCTCCACCACGAAGATGGCAGCGTGGACCAGGGATCCGCCTTGCGGAACCTCCTTAAACTTCCAGCTGATCGAGTGATTCGTCGCCAAAGCACCCATTGGGAATGACCGCGAGAGGACTGGCGTCGTCCATCGCTCTATGCCTCCAATGATCTTCCTGCTTGGCTTTCCTACTGCCGCTAGTTCCCGCTTGACCTTGTTTGTCGACTGCGGGTACACGTGATACTGTTCGGCGTTTGCCGTTGGTCTGAGCCAACCATGCATGACACATTCACCCAGTGGAGCGTCCGCATGCTGGAGCTCTACTGGATTTCCCATGCGATCCAGTATGCTGGACAGCTTGTGGACAATGAGGATAGTCCCTGTAGGAAGCTCTTGGTCCCTGATGCGGATCACCAGCGGTGCATTCGAAGCCGCCTTCTTGGGATTCTCGATGATGGCAAGTGACAATCCCACGAAGGAATTGGTCACAAAATAGCTTGTCGGCTGTGGCGCACCGTCGGATGCCACTAGCATGAAGTGGTGGCCCGCACGTGCCTTGGCTCCAATTGGTGTCTGACGTGCGGGGTTGAAAGACCACGCAGTTTCCGCGTCTCTGACGAACTCGTCAGTGTACGTGTAGGGGACGTTCGGTCCCTCCTCTTCCGAGCGTCGAGCCCATCCATCGTCTGGCGGGCGATCACGAAGCGTCCGCTGCGACAGATTGCTCATGCTGTCGTCTGCCGAGATCACGTCGGACAATTCCTCTTCCAGAGACTCCTGGGGCTCACGAAGTGCCTCATCGTCTTGGTCCTGCTGTTCGTCCGGTGATGCCGGCGGCTCATGGTGGTCGCCTATCTCCTGGTCGTTTTGCTCGTTTGGAGGGGTTTGAGGTGCACGAAGATCCTCAACCTCCTGGTCACGTTCCTCGTCTATTGGTGCCAGAGGCTCACGAGGATTGTTCGTCTCGCGGAAGCGACCCGGCAGACCCGACTGATCTGGTCGACCTCCTCGTGCTTGACATTGGCTCTCAAAGCCCGGCGGGCGGGCTGCGCCAACAGGGTTGACCGACTGAGCCCGTCGAAGGATTTGTGGTTGTTGCGGACGTTTTGGTGCGACCCAACGTTGCTGCACGTACTGGCGCTCGTTGGCTTGACGCCTGCGTGATGTGGCTGCGGTGGGGAGCCCCAGTGGGATTCCACCGTATTGACCGCCACTAAGGCTTTGCTCTTGCGGGCGAGAGTGCACGCCTCGTCCTCTTGGTGGGGCGTCGGTGCGACGACTACCACCTGGCTGTTGACCGTGCCACCGCTGGTTGTTGCGGTTCGGGGCTTGGTTCTGCTGGAGGGGCACGTAGCCACGCTCCTGGTTCGCGTCACCTCCGCTTCGTGCTTCGCGGCCGATCGAGCTGGCCGGAGGTCGGCTAAGGAATGCGCCAGCGGCGGAAGCGCCTCCGTGGCGCTGCGAAATGCAAATGGGTTGCTTGAGAAAGGGCGGCGAAACGAAAACATAGACGATAAAAGCGGGGAACGGGAGCATTCGGGATCACTCTCGGACGCTCAACGACGCTAGCGACCGCGCTAGCACACCGACGTCAGCACCTACAGTACCGAGCTCCATCCCGGCACGTTGCCGGAACGTACCCGAATCCGACCACGGCACGAGGAACCAGGGCCAGCGCGAACATCCATTCACCCGTACCGTACTCCGTACCGTAGAGTACGGTACGGAATACGGTACGGCCCGTATTGAGGCCGTACTACGGTCCGTACTAGTGCATTTTTTACCGGAAAGTCATGCCGTACCGTACTCCGTACTGAGCGTGACCCCCCCCCCCCCGTACAAGTGCTGCGGATTTGGATTTGGAAATTTGGTCGTTTTGCTTTGGATTTGGATTTGGTTTTCGAAAATCGGACCAATTTTCCAAATCTTTTAACCAACTAGTTTGGAAGCTTGAACCTTTTATTGACCAAGGAAGATGCAAAAAGAAACGCCGTTAATGCAAATTTAAGCGATTTAGTTGACGTTGTTGAGGAAGAGCATGTCCTTGTAATGAGTCCACAGAGTTTCGCAAGCTTCGAAAGATCGGATTTGGATTTGGATTTGGAAATTTGGAAATTTGGTCGTTTTGCTTTGGATTTGGATTTGGATTTGGTTTCGATTTTGGAGGGTGCTTTGGATTTGGATTTGGATTTGGTTTTTTTCGGAGAGTCCCTAGCCCTGCCCCGTACCGTACTCCGTACCGTAGAATACGGTACGCAGTACGGTACGGCCCGTACTACGGTACGGTCGTCCAAGTCTACCTTGTATGCATATTAAATCCCTCTATTTTAGCCTAACGCTCGTCATTGCCGTGTGGATGGCTGTTGATTTTCGTCTACCCCTTACGGATTATGCAAAGTCCACCGACGTGTGGATCGGCGTCTCCCTCGGTGCGTTATGCTCATGGTTCCGGGAATTATTCGGTTTTTCAGCGTACGTACTCTATGCGCTTGTCGAAAGCGTCATTGTCAGCAGTGGTGCTGACTCACCACGCTCACGAAAGAACGAGTATAATCAGGTGTGAATTCGCCGCGAACTACGCCTTGCATATCACGCTGATTCAGCTTGATCAGTCAACGGCCCCGGCAGCTGCGCTATCCGCACATGCCAAGGATCTTCGAAGCCGGCTTGACTCCGTTTCTCGCCTTCTCTACCCTCTGCTCTTCCTCTTCTTCGTTGGTAAGTACGGGGGAATATAAAGAGTCACTGAAGACATTTCAGGGTGGTACGTACTTCGACACGCATCCTGACGGAAAGACCTTGAGAAGACGGTAACAAAGAAGATATTCAACGTCCCTGAACAAGTTCTAGTTTACCGTACTTACCAACCCATCGTGCTCGCCTTATTTGCCAATCACGTTCTATCTCTCAGTATAAGAGTGCCACCTGCTGTCTGTTCTGTGTGGCGTTTAAACCGTACATCAGTTAATCGTATATTAATAAATCGTATACAAACAATCGTATAATCGTATACCGAAAGTCGTATCCACTGATAGGTACACGATTTTCAGATTTTTTTCAGTGGATACGATTTTCTGTATGCCTTTTTTGTCTACGCTTAAAATGGGGAGAATACTTTTTTTAAGCGTATGAGGATAAAAAAATGAGGATAATTCCTAAGTTCAGGGCATTTTTTAGTAAACCCTAACAATTTTCAGCGTGGAAATTTGAAAAAAACAATTCAGCTGACTTCGCCTACGGCGGGCTAAAAAGCATTATCCTTCTGAAATTGTCATTTTCTTTTAATTTTGAGTGGAATTTCAGTGGAAACGCATTGTGACCGCCGCGGATTTCATTGTGTCCAACGATCTGGGGCTCTGCATTAACCGACTTTAACGATGTGGACCGTCGAGTACGAGCTTGTTCTCCTTGTGATAGTATCCAACGTTCAGCAAAACAGCGCCTAGTTCCAAATTGTTAGCGAACTCGCCCTCCCGGGTTTCGACGAATTCCGCGTTGTTCGCGTTTAGACGAATTTCTCGAGTGAAATCGAACAACCGCACGCGAACCGACGCACGCGGGAGCGCAAGAGAAATCAATCGAAATCTCGACTTGTAATTAACCAAAATTTCATCGGCCAGGCGTTTGCGGACGCTCTCGTGCTTTGTTTGTCCAAACACATTCTGTCTTCCTAGGCGGAACATGAGCTGTGTACAAGCTTGTTTAAAGCTTAACGAACAGGAAGCGTATTCTTTCTTGTTGTCATGGGGAAAAATGTCCGGCATTCCCTAGTTTCCGCAATGTCGCTAGACAGAATGCTCGGCGAAAAGAGTAGCCTTTAAGGTCTACTCCGCCAACTGCATAAGTCAGTACAGCACATAGCCTTATTTGTTTGCATCTCTTTTTTTTTAGTTTCGACTCGATTTGGTGGACGAAATCCGGTTTGATTTCAGAATGAATGCCTACCGAAACGCGTTGCGGGCGATTCACAATGCAGAACCGAGTGCGATGAACTTCATGCGATGGCTTCGATCCGGAAAACGCGTAAACAATCCTGCTCGGGCCTGGAGCATTCTACAACGGTGGATTGATATCGACCTAAAACTGGAGTACATCGATGAAATCTACGAGGACCGCATTGGTGACACCTACTCCAAAACATCAAGGAAATTTCCATCGACATACTTCAGTCGAGCGGCGTTTCGAGCAGTTGACAGTTTCACCGACCACCTTTACGCGAAAGGCGTCATTACGAAGACTGAGGTCGACGACTGCTCGCATCAGCTACTGAAAAGTATCCAGGTGAGCTGGACGAAGCAGACGCCCCCCCCCCAAATGAGAGGATCGTCATGAGACAGCCGCTACACAGAAAAATGCATATGCCTGTGCATATGCAATGCTTATGCGGACGTGCGGATGCGGATACGGAAGTACGTGCCTGCCATATACTAAGCATGACCGCGTACATGCGCTGAGCACGACAAACTTTTGTCACAATGCACCAGCGCTTTAGGTCATAGTGACGCACCAAAATAATATTTGTTGAAGTCTCGGTTTCAGTTTTCCGAGAGTCTCGGACCATTTTGGCGGTCTCGGTCGGGTTTTTCAGTCTCGGTCTCGGTTTGATTTCCAGAATCCCCCAGCCCTGCTACGCAGGCTAGCCCTAAATCGAAGCTAACTCTGGCGGAAATGTAAACCGATCGCAGATTTCATCATGTCTAGGGACTTTTCACAAGAGCTTCCTTTCATGCTTTAGGGCGAACCAGTGTTGATGCTCAACGGCTTCTGTCGCAGTGAAGGAGTTGTGACGCGCTCACCGTATTCGAAGTTTCTCGACGCGTCTGGCAAACTCGACCCGGTACTGTTCGTCAGGGTCTTTCCCGAATTCGACATGAATGTCCCTTTTTCGGCAGCGTCTTCGGCTTTACAACGACTAATGACTTACGAGCAGGCAGACACAAACGAGCGGCTTCAAATGCTTAAGGCACCGAGAAAATACCATCCTGAACAAGTGGGTCAACTTGACGACAGCAAGAGGTTCCGGACCTTATTTTAGAAAGAGACTGGATCTTCGAGATGAGCCTTCCGTTCGCTGCAGGGTTCAGTCAGTTCGAGGATGGATTCTGGCCTCAACATCCTATGCGCGCAAGATTTGGAGGTTTTTTTAAACTCGTCAACGATCACGCTGTCGTCGAAATGGCCGAGCCTCGCTGGTTCTTACGGTACGATGGTGAGTACAGCGGTCACTACACTAGCTTCACTACAACGTCTGACCTCCTCGAACAGACCGCGCCCATAGCAGCCCCCCTAATATCATAAAGGCATACAAAGACGCTAGCATATGGATTAGGTTGTGTCATTCTGCAGTGCTTCATTTGTCATGAGCCCGTGACAGATATGCCGACTTGGACATTTCATAGGCGCTTAACTTTCCGGCGAACGTTTGGGTATTTTTTAGCGATTTTTGCTAAAAAATTAGCCAACTGTTCTCCGGTCTCGCATGCGTCAGACAACCGAAAAAAAAGCCGCCCGCCTCCACCGACTACCCCCCCCCCCCCCGCCCTAATCAACCGCCGGCCACGAGAGATACCGGAGCATAACCTCCCCCCACGTGCGTCTATTAGTGGAAAATTCGGTAGCTGCTAACGGCATCGGTTCAGAGATCAAAGACGTCGCTACCCAGCTGAATATCACCACGACCGTTGTGGCCGAAGTGATACGCCGTCTCGGGCTCGCCACAAATGTCGAACGACGAGGACGCATCTTCTACGACGCCTGCAACATTAACCGCTACCGCTTAAGCGACAAGTTTCTCTACGGCGGTCCGGGAAACGAGGGCATCAAAATGTTCGCGGAGTACTCGAACATGGACTTTAATCCGTTGTGGGTGTAATTTATTTGAGTGGCAAGAATAAGACGAGCTTCGACAGTTTCCATTGCCGATCAGTTAGCTAAGTAAAACTCTAAAGTGTGCATCAGTGCGTCCATGGTAAATTTCCCACTAATTTGGGGTTAATTTCCCACTAATTTTTTGTTCCCACTAATTTGGGGTAAATTTCCCACTAATTTTTGTTCCCACTAATTTGGTGTTTTTCTCCCACTAATTTTTCGGTCCCACTAATTTGGGGTAAATTTCCCACTAATTTTTCGGTCCCACTAATTTGGGGTAAATTTCCCACTAATTTTTCTTCCCACTAATTTTTTGTTCCCACTAATTTGGGGTATTTTCCCCCACTAATTTGGGGTTTTTCTCCCACTAATTTGGGGTTATTTTCCAACTAATTCCGCGCTTGCCGTTGTGTTTGTTGGCGTCATGCGTCTTCGTATTTTCAGTGAGGCAGAGCGGCCACACGCCTTTCCCCGCCAACAGTTCTTCGGAATGACCCCACTGTAGCTTTGCCGAAAATTTTCGAAAAAAAATTTCCGTCGATTTTGACTAGAAGGGCCGTAGTCGCGGGGGATGCTCGCTTCGCTCGCACCCCCTTCCGTACGGGTCATCGTTGAACTAAGATCTGTGTACAACAGGACTGGTCTAGAGGGTTGCCGGTGCCTACGGCGCCGCGTAGCTATGTCTAATGCCTAAGCTTAATCCGGTTTAGCTTGCGTGTTTCAGGACTTTTCTATGGGTAGCAGACTGAGCCGGGATTGGTAGTAGGGTTGTGTTGTGCATGCGTGGGGCGGCATTTTGATGCGAACTTTTAAGTCCGGTATAAAACAGTAACAAAAGAACATCGGTGGAGAAAAACACCCAAATTAGTGGGAACAGAATTTAGTGGGAGAAAAACCACAAATTAGTGGGAAGAAAAAATTAGTGGGAAATTAACCACAAATTAGTGGGAAGAAAAAATTAGTGGGAAAAATACCCCAAATTAGTGGGAACAAAAAATTAGTGGGAACGAAAAATTAGTGGGAAATTAACCCCAAATTAGTGGGAAGAATACCCTTTCCCGTGCATCAGTGCATATTTCTGACTTTCGAAAGTGCTCTGAGTTTGTTGCACTCTGTGCCGCATGCGGTCTCAACTATATACTCGAAGCAACTAGAAAAACTCCTAAAAGCAAAGTGTGTACCATGAAGCAAATTACACAGTTTCTGCAGGTGCCTGTGAAAGAGAATTTCGCTGATAGCTCTGAACGCTTAGAGTTTATAACGACATGGGTAGAGCTCAACAAAAAGTTCTCGCTTTCTTATGGCACTTACCTATGTGGCATGCTCTGCTTGGGATGTGCATGCGCGTATTGGTGCGTATCAAGCCTGCATGAAGGAGCATGCAGTTTGCAACATTTCAAAAGCGAAATCACTTGAACGTATCCAGGACGCAACTGATTTATATACCACGGTACATAATCACATTCTTCTCTTTTTTACCGTATCACATCGTCCTGGACCCGTGGATCACGCGTCGATGTGGAATGCTTGCGCCCTCGCCCCCCCCCCCCTCCCCCGCGTGAAACGGCTGAATTGGATGATATTCTCTAAATTTCCGGATGACGTTCGACGTGGTTATCGGCTGTCCGTTTGTTGAACATTCTGTGCCCAGAGAACCGCATGATAATTTACCATAGTACACTTTCATAAAACGAGCGGTAGCGCTGCAGAATATTGCAGCGTAGCGTGGTAAAACCGTTTTGAGCTTGAGGCTAGCCAAGCGAAGTGAAGGTCCGGCTGTTCAAAATTTTAGCGAAGCTCTGGTAATGTCTCTGCGTGTACGCAAGGGCGAGTCACAGCTGCGTGCGAAACATTCTTCCGCGTCAAAGTTGTAGCCACGTGACACTTAGAGCGAATAGCACAGAAGCAACAAAGTTGAAACATTGAGTTCGTTATTCGTCGCTCGCATTTGCTTCGAAGATCACTCGTCCCCGATTCAGGCGAAATGCAATCAGGTCGGCGTCTTCTACCGGACGCATAAGAAAAATCGTAAGCTCATCCTTCGTTGAAGGGTTCTTGATGTAGTAGGCATCCCAATGTTGTTCAACGCGAGCCGACATCTAAAAGGCAATGAGAACTCGATACAAATATATAAGTGGCCCCTCGGGCACTAGCAACTTACAGAGAAGTTTTGCGGCTGGATTAGAACGACGTCTGGATACGATTTCGGTCCACTGATCTCTGCGCCGGAGTTGGAAAGAACGAAGTCGAAAGTTGAAACAAAGCTGCTTGTGTACGAGGCGACTTCGAACTGCTGAAGGTAACAAACAATATGACTACCAACAACAATTAGTGGTCAGGGCCGTATTTAGCGGGGGTGGGGGGACCCTTTGGCGAAGAAAATTTTCAGAAAGTTAGTAAAAATTAAGGTAAAAAGGCTCTAAATTAACTTATATAGCCTAAATATGCTAATTTTAACGTTATTTTAGGGTCTGAGGCCATTTTGACCCCCTTTTGGCTCATTTTAGGGTCCACCCCCTGTCCCCCGACTTCCCCCCCCTATCCTGAAATCCTCAATACGGCCCTGTTTGTGGTATCACACTGACGCTTACCTTGGCGACTTCCCGCAAGATATTGGAAATGTCGTCAAACCTGTGAACGGCATGCGGATCATGCGGGTGGTTAAGGCGCATCTTGACGTATCGGTCGCCCAGGCGAAAAAGGTCATCAATCCAAGAAAGCCCGAGTGTAATGACGCCGTCAACTGGCGTCAGCTCCTAGAAAGTATGCTAAGTGAGCAGTGCACATTCGATCACAAACCACTATGTGTACCAAGCTAGAGCATCAACTCAGAGTCGAGAGTTTTAGGTATAAAATAGTTCAGATCTTTAACCTTGTCAAGATTGGTACCCAGTTATTTACCACGGCAGCAAGCGCCGACAGTCACACTTTTGCCATCTCGCTCATTTTTTTGCAAATTCTTGTTGAAATATGGTGAAGATGGCCGCTCACCCCTTCTGGAATCGGATCCAGTCAGGAACTTCTTAACGTTTGAAAGAGAATTTAGCTGGTTTTCCTGTTAGTATCAGGTTCAAAAACGCCGTTTCCCATTAAAGATTGCATTTTTGGGGCTTCTCTCTCAAAACCTGCTCTGGAGGAAAAGACAGCTTACCGCGTAGCAACGGACGTTTGCGATGTTACCGAGTCGTTCGGGGCGTAGCAAACCTTGTTGTAGGTGAGCATCCAGCCGCGAGGAAGTATCGAACCTTTTCTTTAGGCATCGAGGCGTTAAAGGGCGAGCTGATTCTGAAGAAAACATGCATTAACGACTTCTGCACACTTTCCCCAAAGTTTGATCATACTTTCCAAATTCTTTGCCGTTTTGGGCGCAATTAGCATATCTGCGTTAGCTTCATAGGCTTTTTCAATTTTCCTCTAAATTCACCCACCAATAATCTGCTCCGTTACGTGCGGCGGGTGTCCGAGATCCCCTTGATCGTTTAGGTGCAGTGTGCCAGCGTGACAGTTGCGTAGCCCGGCAAACATTGCGCGCAGCCAGATCAGCCATTCCCCCTGCTCCATGTTCATACTCACATCAGAGGCGAAGAAGTTGCGCAAGTGGTTGCGAATGAGGACGGAATCGCGGTGGGGATCTTGAGGCAATCGGATGGGACGATGCTCGAACAGTTCGTTCAAGCGACACACAATTGTGAACAGCAGTAGCCCGTCGAATTCCTTTAAGAGGTAGCAGTGACATATCTGTTAATTTTAGAGCTAGGGCGAATTAGTTCCCAACTATTCATGCGTGACCGTTTCCCCACACAACCGTACCGGTTTCCTTCCGTTTTCGACGCTTCCAAAAATTGCTATCGGAGCACTAGCTGGTTCCACTACCGTACCTCATCCCACCGAAAACCACAGGCGCCATAACAGCATTTTTACTTCTCGTTTTTCGTTATTGAGAACGGCACGGTCGTACGCCGCGGCATCATAGAGACGGTCAATCGTTACATTTTGAAGCAAGAATAAGGTCATAAAATAAACGAATAACAAAAAAAGAATTGCCACTTGAATCGCGAAAATGTGTAACTTAAAGGGGTAGGGTATGCCGCGACTGGAGTCTGTCTTTGGGGTCACTTGCCTGCTCGCTCCCGTATCCGAAATCTATCCTGATCGTCCCGGAGTTCAGGGGTAGCGTGCGCCACTGCCAATCGATGCCGGCACGCCACTCCTTGCAAACCATTTGACACTTGTCCAGTAGGGCTCGAGTCAGCCAGTGGAAGACTTCGTTGCGAAGCTCGGCGAGACGCAGAAATCGTCTACAAGAAATCGCCTCGATTTGCCGTAGAATAAAACCACTGCGTTTGACCTCTGTGTATTGCTCGGGGGGGGGTGTGGGCAAAATGGTCGGCGGGTAAATTTTTTGGCCGACTTTATTAGCGCTCGTGACGCAGTGAAACCGCTAAATTCGAACTGCAGTCCACTCAGTTTAACTTAGCAGGACAGCTACGCTAGCTGCTGCCTAACGCCGGTTCTTTTACCGCTTGAGGTTCGAGGGCTCAAACTATTACGGCCTGCGGGGCATGCCTACCTTTCAGAATCTGGTACAGGTGCGGCGGGCTTCGATCGGCAGCGAAACTGTTCCACAAAGAGCTCCGCAGTCTCGAACTCTCCTGAGCTGAAAAGATAGGTTATGTACCATTAATATTAGGCGGCATACGCGGCACGACCATCGCAAAATGACTGTTGCCCATTGACATAGTAGACGAAGAGCAGGACTACTCTATTGCTAGCGGCAAAACTTACTCCATATCGGGTTCGCGGTCCCAGAACTGAAACGTTAGCGTCAGGCACCAGTCCGTGCACGTCGGGTGGACGACGTGGTAAGTGGTACAGAAATCTTGCGGATCTCCGGATGGACGATAGCAGTTCGGGCACTGGAACTGGCTGTAGAAAATTTCGCTCCACGCGTCATTTTCGCCGAGACCACAGACGTCTTTCACGTAAATAGGTCGCATCGAAGACTCGTCAACGTCGGCCATCGAGAGGAACTTCTGAAAGAAAAGGTTTGCTCAACGAGACAGTGCATTAGTGGGGGCCAGGCTAGAGCGTTATAACCATTGAGGTCTGGCCGTGCCCCCTATCCGTAGGGAGGGGGGGCTATAGAAGTCCACAAGTTCACGTGTCATAATCAGTATGATAAGTATACGAGCTTACCTCCACCGCTGTCGGTATAAGCCACTTCGGCATCGTCCCGTACATCTTCACTGTTCCACCGCTAGAGAAGATCATTCGCATTGCGTCAGACCTCGTCATCCTTCCAAGGGCCAGGGCGCATTCGTCTCGGCTCTTGAGTGATTTCATAGGAAGGTTCCTGGGCCATCCGGAGATATAGTTTTTCCATAGATATTTCCATTCTCTGCAGATATCCATGCGTTTACGGCCGAGACTTCCGATAACTTCGACGATGGCGCGTGGCGAGAGTTGTTGACTCATTCTAAAGCCTAAAATCCAAATTATTTCAGTCTAGGCCGGCTAGAACTATGATTGGAAATTTAAGCATGGCAGAAACACTGCACAACGAGAAGGCATTGTGACCCAGGCAATAGGCACACGTCACAAAGTTTGTTAACAGCCGCTTCATGCTTATTGAGGAGGCCCGCCTAATCTTCTAAGGAAATGTGTGTGATTTTTAACGGTAATTTCACGCCCACACGCGGGGAGACCCACAGTCCCCTAAGCGAATGACCTCTAAGTAAATTTTGCTAAAACGTAGCGTCATAGCTAACAGGAATGCCGTCGATGAGCCGATCATGAATATAGAAGACAGGGCCAAAGTTTGGTAGCATTCGATGAGCATCAAAAGGAATAGGTAAAACGAGCTCAAAGAAATTTCGGAACCCCCTAGGATTCCCCCTAATTCTATAACTACGATTTTTAAAGGCTTGCAAGAACGTCGCATGAAAAAGCCAACGATGAGCGCATCGTGTAAGCCCTTTTCTTTTGAAGGTCGCTGTTTCAGGAAAAGCTTTGGACCTCCTGCATTTGTTCCCGGTGCTTTGGCTGGCAGAGACAACCGTCATTCTTAAGCTTAAACTTCCTGCTTCGGTGTTCCTTAGCCCTTTTAAGCCTCGGTCTTAGCATAAGCATTCTTGCTTCGGCGTTCTTAAGCCCGGTAAATGCGCTGTAATTGCGGCGATCCCAAACGCCGTGACCCAAATCAATATGATGCAAAGCAGGTGGAACCTCACCTATCTTTACGGCTAAAAGGGTGGAGCAGCGCCTACCTTTACGGGTTACGGGAGCTCATAGTGGAAAAGAGCCACAGAGAAATAAATTCTCTAAAAAAGTCATCAAGCGGATTAAGTTGTCAGTCATTCTTCGGTATCCTACAAGTTTAGGAATTAACAGAACGTACATTCTTGCGAACGATGTTATATGAGGTCATAGTAGGATTTGCAACTACTTTGACTTCTCGACAATTGTTTCCAACCATGACATGAGAACGACATGCAAAGGACATGCAAAATTTGCAAGGCTGGACGCCCAGGGCTTCGTAAAGCGTCAATCCAATTTTCAATAGTTCTACTAATGACGACGAGCGCCCAACAAGCCAACTGACCGACCGGCCGGCGCACGACCGCAAGCTAAGCCGCACATGATCGATAAGAGTGAATCGCGATTAAGTTCAGGACAGCTCCACCGCCATCGGCCGCCTGGCACCACCGGACGAGCGGCGGCTATTGGGAAGAGATCTCGAGGAACGGCGGCCCGCCATCGTCCGGGACCAAAGGTCCAGTGCAGTTGTTGGCGTAAAAAAGACGGCCGTTTCTGCCGATGCGACCAGCTGTTCGATGTCGTGGGAACGTAACGGGCTCATAAAGCGCCGCGCCATCATAATTAGGTAATAACCCTGCGGCGTCGGGCGGTGGTTTCCCACCTAGCCTTCTCCGAGCCGACTCCGGGACTCCGCTTGCTGCTCTGATTTGCCGGATCACCGCTGACCTTCGGATGCCCCTCTGCGAGCCCATTCGGGTGGGCCACGCATTGACGGACAATTGAGGGAAACGCCAATAATTTAACATCATCGAGGTTCTTGGCGCCATGCTGCAAGCACTTGCTGGGCGTGCGGCCGCCGATGAAACGACGAAATTCCATTTGGCTTGACACAACACCCACAATAAGGACGGAGGAAAGCACGCACCATTGCTGACGCTGTTGTAAGAAACCCCTTTGCCCACCGACAAACCCGGGCCGGATCTTAGACTGATAATGGGATACACTTCACTTGTTTTCAGCTACGTATCCGTCCATTGTCCATCGGACATGCGATGATTTTTAGAGCTTGATTTTTTGACAATTATCAACAAAAATTTTTGCCCATTCACCTAATTAACTAGCAAATGGCCAAAGCATCACCTGGCACTACTCGAAAGACGTGTTTTAAGCTTGAATTCACTGCGACGACGCTATGATGATTTTGCGTTAGTGTTTTAGATACTCACTCCGAAAGCCCACAACCAGCGTAGTGCTGGAAAAACTTGTTTATGCCTTCTGCGATGACATACCGTATTTCCTGAAATATCCCCGCCCCCAAAAATAAGCCCGCCCCCAAAAATAAACCCCGAGGGTCCCGGACCCCATTCGTAAATAAACCCGCCCCCAAAAATATCCCCCCCCATGGGGGGATATTTTAGGAAATACGGCAGTCCTGGTATCCTTCTTGCGCGAAGAAGAAACTAGGGCTCGAGACACCATTGGTGTTTCGGAATATGCGACCCCTTTAGTCGGAGCTCCAACTCGGAATTTGGAATGCAAAAAATGTCGGAATTCAGAATACCGGAATTAGAAGAAATTTTGGAAGTGCCGCGTACGCTTCTGTTGCGGCACTTGAACAACTGAAATATGCGGATTATGGTGATTAATCAAGTTCTTCCACATATTCGATGAGGAGGTTGACCATTAAGCCCGCGGTCGAGACAAGGGCTCACTCACGATGTGTTTGACAGAGCATTGTGGAGGAGGTACGGAACGGTGGCCCCTACCCCCCCCCCCGCCTCTATTAGCACGACACTGAACCCAACCTAGCCCGCCGCAAGGCGTCATATTACCATGATTGCAAAGTTGCAACCTGAAATTTCCTTAGTCCAGCCTGCGGCATGCCACTACAAACTGCATGCCGCGGTTAACGCGCCGATCTCTAACGGGTACGCATGTAGTGCCGACATAAGGCCCGCCGCAGGCGACATCAGCATAATTTTAAGGAAAAAATTTTAAAAACTACGCCTAGCGTCGGGCCCTCAAAAACGCGCTCGGAATATAGAAATTTAGGCAGTTTGGCGGAACTCGGAATGCGGAAACGTCGGTATTCGGAATCGGAATTTGGGTGGGACTCCAGTTTTTCCCGTTTTTACATTGACGTCCCTTAAGAGGTATTCCCGTCTCTCTTATCGCAAATTGCTTATGGACTCCCTGAGAAGTTTCTCATAACTCAACAGATATATTTTATGAGTCAACATGCATTAGAGTTGTCCACACGTCGTAACGTAGTCAGCCTTCGCGCTTCTCCCCGCAGATACACTCCTCACCGAAACCGCATGTGACGCTATAGTGGAACCAATCTTTTGCTGGCTTGCAAGTACCACCATATCGGCCTTCTTGGATGCACGTAGGGTGAAACAGGCAGCTGGGATGCGTAAATGGCGAATCGGATGCCATCGCGACGTCGGCGAGGCATGCGATGACGACGAAGCTTTTCATCGAGGCCTAGATCTAAAATGTTGATTAGTTACATAAAATACCAGCGTAGACTAGGCGTTGACGCAAATTTTTGTGTTCGTTAGCCCTCACCCGGTTGCGACGCAATTGTCGCGTAGAGAAGTGGATCTACGTAATGCTACAGCATCCAAATTAACGCATTCACTAAAAATTTGGTTTCCAAAAGTAGGACCGCAGTACGCTTAATTTCCGGCATTTTTCGGCAATGGGGTCTGCACAAAACAGCAGATGACATTTTGGTTGCCCATCATACTTTCTGTACGGCTGAAGCGGTGACCGTAGTTCAGGTATATTCAAAAAGAATTGTGAGCCCAAAGCAGCAAAGAGTGATCTTTTGTATAGACCAACTTGTTTGGATTCGCCAACGCATACGTCAAACTTTCTTTGTTACGAATGCCAGAGACGCTATACACATCATGAATGACGGTAATTTCGAGCTTAACGAGCAAACATGTGACGCTCGCCTTTGTCAAACCACCATCGTACCGAAAACTTTGACGTGTACCTGGCCACTGGCGAGCGGTACCATAGCGTGGTCTAGTTGACGCGTCTGTACAATCGCCTAGCTCGTGCTAGAGCAAAGTGGGTACATGAGTTTTGTGACTAGGTACGCTCTTTGCTCGACCCCGACCGTTAATTGCTGATTATCAGCGTGACGAACAATGGTGACGCGTCAGCGTGCGTGGCGACGCTGAGTCTGGCTAGAGGCTCCGTGCGTTCGGCGGAGTTTGGAACTTCGAATCCAGCGACCTTTAGACCTTCACGGATCAGTGCTCCATGTACGTCAAGAAGGGAGAAGCCTACGGCGTCGGCGTGGCGTCCGATGGCGCGGAACCGTCTTCGCTGCCAGCACGAAAGCTTGTTAACCGCCGGTACAGTGCTCTGTCTCTGAGTAAATTCGCTTCCGAGTCTGTTTAATAAAGACTCTGCACGCATGCATGCTCACAGTTCGCCATGTACCTAACCCTGGGCAACTTTGCCTGAGCAAAGCTTGCGCGGCGGGCCGTTCTCTAACTTTTGAGTAGGGAAGTTGGTTCGAATCATTTCTTTTGGAGGTATGCCTCCGTTTTGCACACCTGTGTACGAAAATTTCGTAAGCAAATAATTGCGTGTATTTACAAGCACGGGTTCAGTATAATGAACAGAGTAGCAAACAAAACGAGCGACAAGGCGACCATTAAAAATCGTAATACAACCGAAACAACCAACGGTACGGCGATCAATATGGAAAGGGTCAGTACGGCACGAAGTACGGTACTGATACCGGTGGACTATCTTGAGAAATTGCTTGACGCAGGCGTCCCGCCTCGCTGACGAACGGTGGGCTTGCTCCGGGCCAACAATGACCACAACGACATAATCCATCATTAAAGGCCTATGTTAGGGCGTTAAACGATGCTTTTGTGCTCAGCTAGCTGCATGCTAGTGTACCATGGTAAACGTCCCGTAAAAGAAGCGGTTCTGCATGCAAAAATAACTGTAACGTACCGTTCTGGACTGCGTACCGGGCGGAACGGAAGAAAGGTGCATTCTGGTATGCTGGCATACGCATATGCCTTGTCCCAAAAATCGCAACCCAAACCACTCCTGTGTCTCAAGACACTTGGGTTTAAGAACACCCCACCGGGGTAGCAGTCGTGGCCCGTCAAAATGCTTGAGAAACCGTGCTAGCGTCCCTGCGTGCGGGTTAGTCCCCTCAGCGGATGCAAGGCTCGCTAGCAGGAATGCGTTCCATGAAGCACATCTGTGTGCAAAAGATTTACGCCGTGAGTAGTTGCATCCCACGTTTTGCACCAACGAAAATTCTATTTAAAATTGTTGAAAATTAATTAATTAAGTGAGTCGCGCGTCGCTATGCTATGCTTAGGTGTGCGTGCGTGCGTGCGTGCGTGCGTGCGTGCGCGTGTGTCTGTAGGCTAAGTGTGCATGCTATGGCTACATGGCGTGTAGCGGGGTGAGGGACGCCACGGAGGGCTTGTCCTGCTCACCTCCGCGCTAAGTGGGCGCGCAGCTAAGAGGGGGCCACGGCGGCCACGCTCACTTAGCTGCGCGCACACGAATAAATCTAGACAGACAAAATAAAAGACACGACCTATCGCGGCCGCGCCACATACTCGAATGAATCCTTATCAGCACTTTTCCCGAATGGTGGTGCGCTCCACTACAAATTTTGGAGCGCCCCTCTTGCGAAATTTGGAGCGCTCTCTCATGTGCTGATAAGACGGCGCACTCTGCAAACAAAGAGANTACTGCAAAAATATGGGTGCAAAAAATTTATGGGGAAAATACTGCAAATTTATGGGTGCAAAATATTTATGGTGAAAGTACTGTAAAAATATGGGTGCAAAAAATTTATGGGGATTCTACGACAAATTTATGGGGTTTCTACGATAGTCGCCTAAGAACAAAGTCAAACGAACTGAAAGGGGGCCTTTGGTTCAGATCAAAACCATTTAAGCTTTTGTCGCGTTTATCACGATGCATTTTGCACGTATGATGCTTTCTTAGAGTTTTCTGATAGTTATTCTGTCGGAGATGGTTTCCCCATTTGTATAAAATTTTCGGTGACCCTCCCCCCTCCCGTACAACGCAAAAAAAGAATGAGTGCAGCCTTCGAATCTGGAAGTAAATAGTAGTAACGAGAATTGCCGATACGCGGCGTGAACAACCAGTTATGCGCGCTGCGCCCACGTCTGATAATCCACCACAAAGGCGCAACGATCCAAAAAATTTATTCAAGTTTGAGGCTCTCGCAAATAGCCATTGGAAAATTCATTTGGGAGTCACGAGTTTTGACTCGCGTGTATCACCTGCCTCGTCAGAAGCAGTGCACTCAACGGAAGCCGCCCCAGAGCTCTCTTCTGCCACAAGCGCGGCATTTGTCAGCTGGCCTCGCGCACAAGGTGCGCGAGTATGCTTTGGCAACCTTGGCGACTGTGCCCTTTCCGAATTACATTTTTATTAGAGCCTAGGAAATACAGCGTAAACAAGCAATCCGGCCTGTACGTTTGTTTGTCAAAGATCCGACGATCTGCTTGAAACGCTCTTTGTTAAGATGCTGGAGTTCATAAAAAACACCATGCTTTCAGGCAGCGCCCGTAAGCCCTACCGCTTTTGCTTCAGTTTGGTCTGTTGCAGGATGCCCCTACGACTTGTATCTCGACGTTTCAGGCCATGCTTGCGACGTTAGCCCTCGTAATACTTCTCGCTTGTCTTCCTCCATGCAATGGGCTGAAGGCACGGGACATTCTCAGTCACATCTTTGCCGACTACGACAAGGACGAGCGCCCTCCGGGAAGGAACGCTTCACAAGGTAACCGAAATGGTGCCCGTACCCTTTTAAGGGAGCGTCCAGAAATTATTAAGTCCCCCTACCCATGTGGAACCATATGATTGCTGGAGTCTCCCTGGTACGGGCAATTAGACCACTATCCTTTACAGAGAACGGCGGTGCAGTGGTCGTCAATACAAACATATTCCTGCGCACTATCCATGAAATTGACGAGCGGAACATGAAAGTTGGAATTCAAATCACACTTCGCGGAAGCTGGGTTGATCCTCGACTCGCGTTTAAAGAGCTGTCTACCAAAAACGACACTGCACCGGAATACGTTGATATTCCGGCAGACTCGTCGTCGGACCGGAAGCCGTGGACTCCCGATACGTTCTTCCACACAGCACGGTATTGTGTCGAAGACAGGCGCAAAAAATAGGATTTTTTGTTCAGGGAATCGATGAAGCACGAATCAACTGTCCCAAATCGCTTGCTACGCGTACGCAAGGACGGCGAAGTTTTGTACGCCGAGAGGTCAGCCCTAGCCGTGGTTGCACTCGCGGACCCGAGCACTTTAGATTCACACTTACACTAGATTGTCATTTCTATCTCGCGGACTTTCCGTTCGACCAGCAAGAATGTCCGCTCAGGATCGGCAGCTGTAAGTCACGTCATTCAAGAATACTTGAACCGCCCGACCTTACAGTTGCACGTACAGCCGGCGACTTCGTCTACAAATGGCGGGATATCCATCCTGTGCAATTAAGTGTGGGTGCACTGCTGGTACCATCATTTTACCAGTTTCCGCGTTTGGATACCGACAATTGCGACGCAAAAACGAATACCGGTAGGCATCGCTTTTGGTACGCTCCACGCGTAGCTGTGTTCGAATTCAGGAACGTACAGTTGCCTGCTCCTTACAATAAAGCTTCAGCGCTTGTCGTGGTAAACCCTTGCAGGTATGATATACCAGAGAGCGGGCTCGTTTAGGCCTTACACGTTGACATTGTACGTACCGACGACCATGCTCGTTTTGATTGCATGGCTGGCATTCTCGCTGGATAAAGTTCGTTACGGATTGAGCCGTTTTATGGTGTAGCTTTAGAAGGCGGCCACTGCTCGAATCCTGCTCTGCGTCGTCAGGTAAGGCGCTAGGCACGGCATGCATTTGGTACGTAAAAAGCCCCGATTCCCAAGCTCGGTTGAGCTAAAAATACCACCAGCCCAGTTCTAGTGTTCTGGCTCAGTTCGTGCAGCACCTTATATGCGTGTGAAGTCGCTCTGTTTTAGCCTAACGCTCATCATTGTCGTGTGGATGGCTGTTAATTTTCGTCTACCCCTTACGGATTATGCGAAGTCCACCGACGTATGGATCGGAGTCTGCCTCGGTGCGTAATCCTCATGGTTCCAGGATTAGCTCTGGTTTTTAGCGTACGTACTTTACGCGCTTGTCGTAAGCGTCATTGTCAGCAGTGGCGCTGACTCACCACGCTCGCGAAAGAACGAGTATAATCAGGTATGAATTCGCCCCGAACTACGCCATGCGGGTCACACAGATTCAGCTAGATCAGACAACGGCCCCGGCGGCTGCTCTGTCTGGACGCGCCAGGGACCGACGAAGCCGGCTTGACTCCATTTCTCGCCTTCTCTACCCTCTGTTATTCCTGTTTTTCGTTGGTAAGTACGGAGAAATATAAAGAGGCATTTAAGCCATTTCAGGGTGGTACGTGCTTCGCTACGCATCCTGACGGAAATACCTTGAGAAGATGGTAACAAAGAAGATATTCAACGTCCCTGAACTAGTTCTGGTTTACCGTACTTACCAACTCACTGTGATCACCTTATTTTGTCCCTTGACGATGAGCACAATATTTGCGCCAGGTGGTCAACGAAAGGAGTTCGATATAGGGCTGACACACATCTTTAGCAATGAGCAAGAAACAAGCAAATAATCGACACAAGTAGGGCAACAAAAATAGTGTGGATAGCATAACGACGCTCTCTTCTTTACCTAAAAAAAACTTAAGGAGAGTCATCAAAAGTTAAGAAGGTGATGAGAAACAAAGTACGGCCGTGCGGACGGAGAGAATGACCAGTTGTGGTGGGCCACTGGCCAGAAAGCGAATGCAGTAAATTTCCCTTTTGCTGTGTTCTCGCTCCCGGAACGAGCCACCCGTGCGTTTTCTCGAATTTCTCCTGACCACATGCGGCCGCACGCAGACCGGTGTACGCGGAGGTTAAGCGAAATCAATCGAAATAACTTGTGCGTCCGCCAAAATCTTTTTTCACAGGCACTTGCCGGTTTGGTCTTGTTTGCTCAAAAACACTTCAATTCTTTGGCGGCAATGAACTTTGCACATGATTGGTTAATGTTTCGCGAGCATAACATGTGTTCTTCGTTAGTTCACTGGGAAAATGCTTCATTCCTTCATACCTTCATTTCGATACGTTTGCTTTTTTCCAGTATTGTCTGCCTTTTTTCTCTGGTCCGCTTGCAGAAATGAATGCCTACCGGTACGCATTGCGAGCGATCCATAATGGAGAATCGAATGCGATGAACTTCATGCGTTGGCTTCGTTGCGAAAAACGCGTGAACAATCCTGTTCGAGCGTGGACTATGCTAAAGTGCAGGATTGATGACAACCCAAAACTGGAGTACCGTAAAACCTCTAATATAAGAACGGTTCTTATATTTTTTCATTGAGGTCCAAAGGTGTTCTTATATTAGAGGGTGTTCTTATATTAGAGGCGTTCTTATATTTTTTCATTGAGGTCAAAAAGTGTTCTTATATTAGAGGTGTTCTTATATTAGAGGCGTGCTTATATTAGAGGTTTTACGGTATATCGACGAGAACTACGAGGACCGCATTGGTTCTAGCTACAGCAAAACGACGAGGAAATTTCCCTCGACGTATTTTAAGCGAGCCTCGTTCAGGGCAGTTGACGCTTACACTAACTACCTGAACGAGCACGGCGTCATTAAGAAGACTCACGCTGATGACTACTCGCACCAGTTATTGAGAAGTATGCAGGTGAGTAAGCTACGCAACAGTAGTCCTAGTCTTGTGGCTGGATGCCCTCGACGTCAACCTCGGGGAACATTTTTCTTGACTCAGACTCGGGGGCGGACACGAGGTTGTACGTGGACAGCCACGACGCTAGCAAGGGATTGTTTGACAAAAATTGGGCTTGTAGTTTAAAACTTTTTAAGGGCAGGCAGGGGTGGTAAAAAAGGTCCATTGAACCTCAGACGTTTTCTGGACGGCGCCTGTTCGCATCATTTTAGAAAGAGGACTGGCTCTTCGACATGAGCCTTCAGTTCGCTGCAGGGTTTGATCAATTCGCGGACGGATTCTGGCCTAATCATTATGTTGCCGCGAGATTTGGAGGTTACTTGAAACTCGTCGACAATCACGCTGTTGTCGAAATGGCTGAACCCCGCTCGTTCTTACGGTACGATGGTAAGTACTTCACCAACTAACCTAACTTCACGGCCGAATAGAACTAGATGATAAGGGCGTCGTTCTAGAGATCAAAGACGTCGCAACCCAGCTGAACATCACTACCACCGTAATGGCCGAAGTGATACGCCGTCTCGGACTCGCCACAAACGTCGAACTACGAGGACGCATCTTCTACGACGCCTGCGTCATTAACCGCTACCGCTTAAGCGACACATCTCTCTATGGCGGTCCGGGAAACGAGGGCATCAAGATGTTCGCGGAGTATTCGAACATGGACTTTAACCCAATGCGGGTGTGATTTACGAAAGGATGAAGAAAGCGCGCTTCTACTCCCATCACCGCTTAGACAGCACAGCTAAAGCTCTAAAAAGTTCACAACAGCGCCTATTTCTGAGCTGGAGGTATCCTGAAAAAAGGGTCGTTGTTAGTCCTGAACAGTCGGCGGGGGTGGAACTCAACTGCAATGATTGGCCCTCGTTCGATTCTGGTTCGAGATTCCTAACATGCATTTTGTCCTTTGTTTTAAGAGAGTTTGCAATGTTCAAGATTTCAAAAAAAACATAGTTTGAACCGTGCCATACTTGCGCCGGAATTCACAGGATAAAATGAGGTATGTGATCGAATGCGTCCTGTTTCCCATGCCCGGCACGCATGTGTTATGGATTGTGCGTTGACTAACCAATTTTAACCGTTCTTGACCGGGTTCTCCGCCTGCATCTTTGTTGATTGTTCTGAGCCTAGCGAGGCCTATGCTGAAGTTCCATGGTAAACGTACCACGAAATGAGCGGTACCGCATGCAGGCACCTGTAACGTACCATGCATTCCATGTAATGCGGTCACATGCATGTGTACTAGCCCACAAGCGCTAACAAAATCACTGTGAAAGTCTGCAAAAAGAGTCGCTTGGCACGAGACTAATTAGCCAACCCTGATCAAGGTCGGGTAGGTCTATATTTTCCGAATTTCCTAATTGTTTTTGCCTACATAACCCACTAATTAGCAGGTGGCTAGCGGACAACGTTGTATTCGAAAGGTACGTGTTACCGCTTCTAGGGGAGACAGTTGTGCTCTAGATGCGGAATAGAGGGATTCGTATTTTACAGCAACGTATTAGACGCTTTGATTCAGGCCGAATCACAATTACTTCGTAAATGCTTGGATATCACACGACTTTTGGATAGGTAAGTCGCTCTGAATAGCGCTGATGGCGCTAGCTGGTTACTAAGCGGGACATTCGGAACAGTGTTCCGATAAAACGGCGAAAAATGGCGAGTGAATCGTGAGCCGAAGAAAAGCTTTATTCGAACGTCCGAACGCCGTTTAAGTAATGCCGGAGAAAGAATTACTATTTTATCGATTGGAACCGTTTTCGCGATATTCTCTAACGGACAGTACAGCGAGAATGGTTCACCCCGAAAGCGTTTTTTTGGATACCTATCGAGAGCAGGAATTACTCGAGGGTCGATGAACTATTCGAGAAGGTGAATTAAGTCCGTTATTCGCCGTTTGCGTCTGCTTCGAAGGCCGCGCGTCCTCGCTGCAGACGAAATGCGGCAATGTCGTAGTCACCTTGTCTCGGTTGTTTAAGCAATATGGTAAGATCGTCGTTCGTAGAAGAGTTACTGATGTAGTAGGCATCCCATCGTGGTTCGTCACGAGAGCGGTACGGCACCTAAAAGTCAGTAAGCACCGGAAATGAAAACAGAAGTGGCCCTCCTAAACTAACGACTTACAATGAGCCGCAGCTCGTCTTTGCCCACGTCCGGTCGTTCTTTCGGTGCTCTGATCTCAACGCCGGAGTTGCAAACAAGGACGTCGAACTTTCTAACGAAGTCGCTTGTATCGTCGGCTGCGGAAAACTTCTTAAAGAAGCAAGGTCATCTTTCACTTTCATTGCGCATGCTCGGTGCCTACCTTAGCGACGTCGAGCAAAACATTAGGCACGCTCGATCGACGAAAGTCGGAAGTCATATATTCGAGGTCGTACTCCATCCTAACGTATCGATCGCCCAGGAGAAAGAGGTCGTCCACCCAAGCAGGTTCGATTGAAACAATGCCATCTTCTGGCTCTGGCTCCAACGCTTTGGCTAACTGCCAGTTAGGCATATGCTGAATTGGACAATGGGCAAATTGTTACACTACCGTAAGGTCAGTAAGTGCGGCTAGATCACCGTTGCTAATTCTTAGTTCTCGGACTCCCGTAAAACCAGGCTACAATTTCGATTTTCCGATTAGAGCTTCTGATTTCTAGCCACAATTCTTTGAACTTTTTCTCCGAAACAGGAATTAGGCAACCAAACAGCAGCTGCGGGTCTTCGGAGTTTTTTAAAGTTAGCTCCGGCCCGATTTTGCTCGACGGGCCATGGAGTCCTGATTTCGGGGTAAATTTTGGTACCACTGGATCATCGGGGAACCATGGAGTGGGAACGTGTCTAGACGATTATTTCTCGGCAATTTCAACCGCTCAGGTGAGAATATATGTTGCGTTTTTAGGAGGGCCATTGCCTGCCGCTGACTTCTTAGAATAAATGATTCTCCTCGACTTGGGTGCCCCGTGGCTCGACGTCCGTTAAGGGGGTAAGGAGCGAGGCGTTTATAGAGGATGTGCAGTAACGGCTTACAGGATTGATGAAAACGCTCGTGATGGTACCGAGACGTTCCGGGTCTAGAAAGCCTTGGCGTAGATGAGCTTCCAGCTGCGACGCCCCCAAATTTATCATCAGCGTCCGCGGCATTAAAGGTCGAGCAGATTCTGAAAAGCGAAGACATGGTGCAGCACTGCACATACTCAGTAGGTTTTTCTCGCAAGCTGCCACGCTGTCTACTTTATCCGTGTACCGTCGACCCTGCTGACACAACCATGAGAGACTTTGTTTTATCAAAAAAGCCTTGTGGTAAATTTATAATGAAGTAGTATTTCACTCACCGATGAACTGCTGCGTTACATGTGGGTGCTGCAGTTGTCCATCATACTCGACGTCGACTAGCTTTAGCATGTCAACGCGACAGTTGCTAAGTCCGGCGAACATTGCACGTAGCCAGGTCACCCATTCGGGGACGATGTGCAGAGTCACATCGGAGGCGAAAAAGTTGCGAAGATGGTTGCGAATAAGGCAGGAATCTCGATGGGGATCATCGGAAAAGTGGAAGATACGTTCATCTTCTAGTTCGCTGTCGTCCAAGCGACGCTCAATGGAGAACGTCAGGTATCCGTCGACCTTCTGTAAAGGTTGACATAATCAGTGTTTTCGTTGACTTTGGAGCTATGATGGTCATGCCCGGCTTTGCTTTCGTAACCGCTGGGCTTTATCACTGTTTCCCTTCGCGCACCATTTCCCGAACCGTTCTGATCTCCATGCCATTTTCTGTCCACGTATTTTCAGAAAAGCCGTCTAGCGGTTAGCCACACGGAAGGGTAGAGCTCTAAAACTATTTTCAATGCTGCTACATTTTCCGCTCGCTTAGACGGCACGGGAGTACGAAAAGGCGCCAAACCGTAGTACAGACCGGCCGTTATGTTCGCAGAATTAAGAAATATCATCTATCTATGTTAAAAAAAGCTTGTTGAAAACTTGACTTAAGTTACATCCTGTTAGAGTCCGCTGAAACTAGTTTTGTATTGTGGCGGACACGTGCCTGCCAAAGTTCCCCTTCGTCCGATTCGATGTTGATCTTGCCGGAATGCAGCGCTAGCGTTCTCCATTGCCAGTCGATGCCGACGTGCCATTCCCTACAAGCCAGCTGGCACGTGTCCACACGTGCTCGAGACAGCCAGCGGAACACTTCACTGCGCACGTCGTTTGAACGCAGGCATCGCCTAAAAGTCAGCTTTTAGATTTTTGCTGTTGCTTACTGCTTGCGTTTGCTCCCTAATGGAAGCAGGCTGGGGCATACCTTCTAGAATCCTGTGCAGCCGCCGGCTGCGGACGGCAGGTAAATCGTTCCACAAAGAGCTCAGCGTTCTTGAAGTACTGTGAGCTGAAAAGACAGCTTGCTGTTCAATATCCCGAAAAATTGATGTTACATTACTGGATATATCTTGCTGTAAGTCAGCGCTCTCTGTGGTGATAGATCAAGAATGTCGAAGCACACAGCTCTATGGCTAGACGCGATACTTACACATCATGAATTTTCTTGTCCCAGAAGTAAAACCGTAGTGTCAGACACCAGTCCGCGCACGTCGGATGAGCGACGTGGAAGGTTGTCCGAAAATCTTCCGCCGGATCAGCCAGACGATAGCAGTTCGGACACTGGAACTGGCTGTAGAAAATTTCGCGCCACACGTCGTTCATGGCGAAGCCTTCGACGAGCTTTGCGTGCAGCGATCGCATCGAAGACGGAACAACCTCGAGAGTCGATAGGAACTGCTAAAAAATCCGTCGGTGAACGCTTCTTCGACTAATGCTTGGACTAGCATCGACTGGAATCAGTGTCTATGTACCGTTAGAATAAGGGCTACGCAGATTACTAGTGTCTCATTGTGTCCGACGGAACTGAGGGACACCGAAAAAAAACGAATTTCGAGCATACACTTGGGAAACTCGTTTTAGCAACCCAATCTTTTACGTTGTATGGCTATCGTATATACCATTACAAATTTGATTATTACAAAAACTTGCTATCAGTTGATAGCCCGTCAGTAGTCAGTGTGCAGCTGTAGAATTTCAAACCTAGTAGTGTACAATCGACAAGTTGTGAATACTTGAATATAAACCACATCTTCGATGCCGGAGCATGCCAATTCCGGCAGTAGCGCATGTGATATCGCTTCGGATAGGAGCATGCGATATGCCAGCGTTCGATAGAAAGCACATAAGAAAAATACGCAGCTTACCTCTACGACTGCCGGTATAAGCCACTTCGGGATCGTCCCGTACAGCGTCACTGGACCACCGCTACTGAAGATCATTCGTATTGCCTCAGACTTCGTCTTTCTTCCAACCGCCAGGTCGTACTCGTCTCTGCTCTTCAACGCTTCCTTAGGCAAGCGGCTCTCTATTGTTCCATCGCAACTCCGCCCTGCGACGTAGCGTAGCCAAAGGTTCTTCCATTCTTCGCAGATACCCATGCGTTGTGGATATCGGTTCGGTACCATTTCGATTATTTCGATGATGGCGAGTGGCGAAAGCTGTCGACTCATTGTCAAGCATAAAAGCGCATTCTTACTGGCTGTGCCGGCTACGAACGATTGGATAATTTAGCCATGACACTAACATTGCACCACGCAAGGCACCGTGACCCATTTAACGGTTCCTTAACATCGTGAGCCTCAAGAAAACCTCGTGAGGTTGGAAGCATCCGTATGCAGGACAACACCTCTCTAGAAAGTGCCAAGTGCGAAGTACGGTTATAGGTATACGGAGAGTTCCGCCTAGTCCACTAGGATACTGGATGTGAGGTTTAAAGGCCCAAAACCTACTTCTTTAAGAACAGTGGACATGAATTGTATGCCTGGAGTTAAGCAAGCATGGCGTAATAAGCCTTGCTTCACAAAAGCAAGTGATCGGCCTAACCACAATCGTTGTGTAACTTCTGAGCACAGGAGTTTAGGACCTAACTCGACTCCATGAAGGGATCAACTTAAATACAACGTCTTTAAGCGAGCTTAAAGGTCATAGCAATAATACACGTGAAAGCTAGGACTGTTTGCAGGTACTATGACTGAATCAGAAGTGAAGCTAGTACCTAATACGATGAACAGCAAGTCGCCAGCTCCACCAGCAGGACGCTGCAAAAACGCACATAAACAATAGCGTGCTGCCGTTGCGAAACAGAGCTGGCGCGTTGGCGCCGCCAAAAGCGGAAATTTTGGCGGTGTCATCCATCAGGGCCATGCCGACCCTACGCAGGGAAGCCACTCCTTCTTCCCACCGTGCAGTTAGCTCACCCGGGAGGACGACGCACCGACGAATGATTTAGTGCAATGCCGTTGTGGCATAAGCAGACGCTTTCTGCCGCCACCCTGCATGCATTGGAGCCGGGCGTGCGGTCCGTGATGGAGTGACGACTGGGCCGCTCGTCCTCGGATGTAGTGGAGCGTGCCGCCATTGCCGTCGCCGTAGCGAGAAGACAATTTTTCCAGCGCCAGAGACAGAAATTCGGCTGTACAGTGGGACAGTGGCGTAGCTAGGACACCTCGAGGGGCGAGGCGGCTGGTAAGGGAGGACTCTTACCTATTTTTCGGCGCGGCCGAAGGCCGGCGCATAAGAAATGCCTTGGTCCTCCCTTTGGTACTTTTCTGGAGTGTCTGATTTTGGCCATATGCGGGCTTTTTAAACAGTGATTTTGGGGTGTCTAAACCAAAAACAGCCCGCCGGAGGCGCCGCGAGAGCGATTTTTACTCTTATTTCATAAAATTAATCGAAAATTTGAGCAAAATTAGTCAAAACATGACAAATTCCTGAAACGGAAAAAAATTTGCCTTGGTCCCCCTTACCCTCGCAGGGCCTTCGGCCCNCGTCCCTCACCCCGCTACACGCCATGTAGCCATAGCATGCACACTTAGCCTACAGACACACGCGCACGCACGCACGCACGCACGCACGCACGCACACCTAAGCATAGCATAGCGACGCGCGACTCACTTAATTAATTTTCAACAATTTTAAATAGAATTTTCGTTGGTGCAAAACGTGGGATGCAACTACTGCCGTGTCTTATGGTCACACCAAGCAAAGCGCACGACATAGAAATTACGTATTTGAAATACTGTTCGTTATTCGCCGATCGCCTTTGCTTCGAAGGTCACCCGTCCTCGTTGCAGGCGAAATGCGCCGATGTCAAAGTCGTTTTCTTTCGGTCGTTTAAGAAACATGGTGAGCTCATCCTTCGTAGAAGGGTTACTGATGTAGTAGGCATCAAAGTATCGTGGTTCTTCGGTGTTGGTGGGTAACTAAAAGTCAGTGAGCGCCCGGAACGGAATATGCGTGGCCTTCCTAGCAACTAGCGACTTACACGAAAACGCAATTCGATTTTGGCAACGTCTGGGTGTACTTTCGGTACCCTGATCTCCAGGCCGGAGTTGCAAATTAAAACGTCGAAAATTTTAACGAAGGCACTCGTGTCGTCGGCTGCGGCAAACTTCTTAAAGGCCATCTTTCGCTTTCAGTGCGCGTTCTCGATGCCTACCTTTGCGACGCTGAGCAAAATATTAGGAACGCTCGACCGTCGAAAGTCGGAAGTCTGCACGGACAGGTCGTACTCCATGCTAACATATCGGTCGCCCAGACGAAAGAGGTCGTCCATCCAAACAGGTTCGGTTGCGAAGTTGTCACCTTCTGGCTCCGGCTCTAACGCAGTGGCTGACTGCCAGACAGGCATATGCTAAATTCAACATTAAAAACATTTTGGTTACACTAGAGGTAGTCGGCCGTACCATATTCCGTACCGTACTGCGTACCGTATTCTACGGCACGGAGTACGGTACGGCTATGGGTCAGTACGGGTGTCCGTACGGTACTCGTACGGTACGGAGTACGGTACGACAGAACCCATACGGCGCCGTATTCCGTACCGTACTGGAGTGCCAAAAATACCCATTTTTAGCCCGGGTTTGCAATTTTATATAACATCATTTATAAGGCTTAATTCGATGGCGTTACTGTTATCTGTCCTAATGTTGTGTTTTAACTGCAAAAAGGCAGGAAATATTAAATTTTTATTACGTATTACGGCGACGTACTCCGTACTGTACTGCGTCGTACAGGTACGGTACAGAGTACTGTACGGTGGGTGTCAGTACGGTACGGAGTACGGTACGGGGGCGGGGGGGGGGGGTTGGGGGGGGTCAGTCCGGTACGGAGCACGGGTACGGGGGGGGGGGGGGGTCGCGACTACCTTTAGGTTACACGCCTAAGGTCTATGTCATTTCTACGTGGTTGGGTTATGCCAGTGTGGCTAACTGGGTCATGGATATGAGCATGTCTGTAAATTGGGGGAGGGGTCAAGATTAGAGGGAAGGTCATAATTGTCGTTGTGCCCGAAGGAGCGATAGAATTAGGGGGAAGGTCAAAGCTAGGAGGATCGCTAAAATCAGTTAGTTTACGGCAAAGGTAACGCTTACCGGTTCGATGAAAACGCTCGTAATGATACCAAGCCGTTCTGGGCGTAGTAAGCCTTGGCGCAGATGAGCATCTAGCTGCTCCAGCTCCACTCTCATCATCAGGCTATGCGGCATTAAGGGTCGAGCAGATTCTAAATAGTGACGACGTTGTGGAACGCGGGAGAGTTTGCATAGGTTTCTTGTAAGCTGCTAATTTGCAAGCTAGTTTCTAGGTGCATTTCTTTCATCATTAAGCCTTAAAGTCTTAGCGGGTAAACGGCAGTAGTGTTTCACCCACCGATAAACTGCAGCGTTACATGCGGTGGGTTTCCGTCAAAATCGATGTTATTAAGCTTCAGTGTGCCAGCGTGACTGTTGCGTAGTCCGGCGAACATTGCGCGCAGCCAGGTCAGCCATTCGGGGACAGTGAGTAGAGACGCTTCGGAGGCGAAGAAGTTGCGAAGATGGTTGCGAACAAGACAGGAATCGCGATGGGCATCATGGGGCAAGTGGAAGATACGCGTATCCAACGACTCGTCCAAGTGAAGCTCAATACAGAACGTCAGAAATCCATCGGGTTCCTGAAAAACAAACGGAGTCGTTTCTGCTGACCTTGGGACTAGGACGATCGGATTCCGGGTTTTCCCTGCGTCACGGTTAGGCTGCGTTACCGGACCTCAATCAATTTTCTGATTTTCGGTTTTCTAACCACATACGCCTAGCGACTACTTACCTGCTCGCGTTCGGGTTCTGACTCTATGATGATCTCGCCGTAGTGCAACGGTAGTGTCTTCCATGGCCAGTCGATGCCGACACGCCATTCCTTACAAGCCAGCTGACTCTTGTCTGCGTGTGCTCTAGGCAGCCAGTGGAACACTTCATTGCGCACGTCCTTTGAACGCAGTCGTCGAACGTGTCTAAAATTAATCGCAACGCTTTTGTTGTTTTTAGAGCTTTGTAGTTGCTCTCTAGTGCACATTAAAAGACACCTGTTGAAATGTGGCACACGATCGGACTGCGGACGGCAGAGAAATGGCTCCACAAAGATCTCAGCATCTTTGAAATTATTTGAGCTGAAAGGACAACTATTACTAATCAATGATAGGCAAAAATAGACGCTACGCGACTGGACACACTAGCTAAAAGTTAAAAATCACCATTACCATAGCTCAGTAAACACCAGAAATCCTTACGGGTGTCTGCGGTAGTACAGTTCTTTTAGTTCATCTTCTTCGTCAATTTCCTGTTCCCACAAGGAAAAGCGCAGTGTCAGGCACCAGTCCGCGCACGTCGGATGAGCGACGTGGAATGCTAAGCGTAGATCTTCATCCGAATCAGACAGGCTACTGCAGTTCGGGCACTGGAAGTGGCTGTTGGTCCGCATCGAAGACGGACCAACGTCGGGTGTCGATATGAACTTCTAAAAAATCTGTCGTGAACGCTTTTCGACTAATGCTTAGTCTAGCATCAATTGCAACGAGGACTCTATGACCATGAGCGGAAGCGCTACGCAAAAGTCAATGGTCTCTTCCTTGTCCGACAGACCTAGGAACACTGCAAACAAAAACCGATTCCGAGCGAATTCTGTAACGAAAAGCGAACTTTCGAAAGCTGAATTCCGAATGACCCAACTCCGAGGCCCGTGATTTTACGGCACCGATATCCAATAGTTGCGACCTGGTAAACCGGCGGTTCAAGAAAAGCACTCAAGGTATGTCTAGCACCGGACTATAACGACCGAGCGAGTGAAAGCGACAGCCCCGAAGTTTCTTCCGCGAGCGATTTTGCTCAAGCTTACCTCTACCATAGTCGGTACCAACCACTTCGGCATCGTCCCGTACAGCGTCACTGGTTCACCGCTAGCGAAGATCGTTCGAACCGCCTCGGACTTTGTCATTCTTCCGTGCGCCAGGGCATATTCGTCTCTGTTCGCGAATGATTTCTTAGGTAGGTGAGTCAGCTCTGCGTCAAAGTAGCGTTCGCAGAGATTCCTCCATTCTCTGCAGACGTCGATACACTGCTCATACTGGGACGGCAATACTTGTTAATTTCGATGATAGCGAGTGGTGAGAGTTGTTGACTCATCTAAAGCGTAAAAGCAACATGCACTGCACGCTTCACCGGCTGCAGACGATTGGATGATTTAAGCATGACGCGGACGGCGCGCCAAACTAAAAATTCTGACCTATGTAGGGAAATTAAAAAAGCTAAAAATTTAGATTAACAGAAGCATGTAGCGGTCGCTGAAGTAGTGAGCCGCACGAAAGTGGCGGAATGTCCGAACGGAGCAAAAGTGAATCGGAAATGAAGCTAGCGAGAACTTCCGGGCTAATGTAGCCGATGGTTTATACAGTGAACGTCAGTGCCAGCAGCGGGACGCTGCAAAGGCAAATAAACAATAGCGAGCTGCCGCTGCGAAACAGAGATGGTCCAAGTCGAAATCGCCGGCGCAAAACTTCGGGCGGTGTCATCCATCAGGGCAATTTCGCTATCCCAACGCATAGAACCCACTCGCTAATCCGGAGCCGGCTCACGACTGCCCATCGTACGCCCGCAGTAAGCCCACTCGGGAAGGAGACGCAACGGCGAACAATTGAGTGAAACGGCAGTACAATAGAAGCAGTGTGTTTCTGCTGCCACCGGGCATGCCCTGATGTCGGGCATGCGCCCCCCCAGATGGAGCGCCAACTGTATCACCAACCCACGGACGGAGTGGATCGCGCACCCATTGCCGCCGTAGGCAGTGAACCGTTCGTGTTTTTTTCGGCTGATAATGGGCCATGTTTCAGCTACGTATGTGCCATACATAGCCCATCGCATTTACACCACATACGTAACTGATAGCCAGGATAGCACCGTGTTACCGCCTATAATGCAGACGGTTGTGCTGTACAGACAGAGTGCAGGCGCTGAAACATATATTTTATCCCGTATTTACAAGGATATCACTAAAGTATTAGAACATATGAAGGACGAGAAGTGGTAACTGCTCAACAGGGGTTGATATTTCAAGACGGTGGATGGTTCTGTGATAGGTGCTGTCGGCCCCAACTAGCTGCTAAGCAGGATTATGCTTAGTCATCTCCCTCGCTAGGCCTGAATCAATAGATTCTTGTAGCTGCCTCAATAAGCTGGCTCTACCATTAGCGGATTTAAGGCTAAACGAATTTTGCGGATTTCCTTTCAAAGGGCTTGAACCAATGAGGCGTCAGCTGAACAGTCAGGAATCTGGTTCCGGGCATTGTATGTCGGATGAATATTTTCTATTTTATTCCTTTTTGGAGGTATGCCTCCGGTTTTCCCATGTGCACGTCGAAACGACTTCAGCAAATAATGGTGTGTATATGCGAGCATAGGTTCAGCTTAACGAACAGAACAGTGAAGCAAGACGAGCGACGAGGACCTATAAAAACCACAATGCGATCGAAATATAGCCGCTAGGAAAGACGAATGAGCAAATAAGTGTTAACTGTGAACGAACGGTTGCCGACCATAGCATGGCTAACACCATCATGCACGGTGCTGGGACTAAAAATTCCGGGAATCTCTTCGATATGCATTCATATCTTAATTTAGTGGGTGGCAAAATAGCTGACTGCGCTTACTTGCTTGGTGACTGTCGGACTTTAGGGATGTTGTTGATAAGGCTGCTTTGGTCGGTGCAATGTTGTCGCAGATATCCGAAAGCGCCTGGTGAAAATTCGCCGAGTCGTTGAAGGGGTATACTTGCAGAATATCCTTGGTGCTAGCGAGTGACTGAAGGCCGCAACCTTCCGGATTATTTTTAACCTATATGTATTCACTTATTGGCCAAAAGGAAGGATCTCACCGTTAGCCATATGAGTTTGACAGTGATGTTCTTGTCCAATACCCGAAGCATATCCGTCAGCGGTGGTAGGTAGTCCTTGCAGAAGTCCGGGTAGTACTCGTCGTTGCTGATGTCGCAGTTGATATTCGTAAACAAGTGAATAACGCGCTTATCCTTCGGCGTACCATTGACGTCGATACAGTCGGTGTACTTGAGAACTCGAGGAATTAAGTGAGCAAATTCACCCCTATACTTTGCAGCTTAAGGCAACAATGGTTCTGCTCGAACTGACCAGTTTACAAACAACTCATCTGCAGCTTTTAACAAAAAGTTTGCAGCGCAAGTGTCATCGTCGCATGAGAACGAGGCAACAACGTCACGGCGAGGCAGGATCACGTTCGCTTGCCTAAAATTACATTTTTAATTTTGAAATTATTTGCGATGATGACGTGGCTCCCTTATTTTAACGAGGACGGCCATACTTCGAAAGCCCACAATCAGCGTAACGCTGGAAGAACGTATTGATGCCGTCCACAATACGAGAGTCCTGGTACCCTTCGTGCGTGAAGACGAATCCAACAAGTGGGTCCCAAGTTTCCACAACGGCGGCAACGGTAGGCGCTATGTCGACTGGATGTACTGGTCCGTCTCCTGGTCCACATGTCGTGTACCTGCGGGAACTTGTCGAAGAAGAAGCCGTAGTTGTAGCTGGAGTTGCCAAAACCATATTGGCAGCTGCTGTAGCGACATACAACATGAAGACCATATTTGCTTTACGCATGTCCTGCTTCAAGCTTGCACCGTTCCGCATCTCGGGACAAACAGCAGAAGTCCTATTGTGCGTTTTGTGGCTATACGCAAAAAGTTTTAACGGGAGATCGGCGACACAAGAGGTGCGGTCTTTGTCAAGAAGGCCTGAACCTATCTAAGCAAATGTTTGCCAAAAGCATTCATGCGTAATGATTACCAATGTTTTGCCAAACATCGTCCAAAATAACCTTGTGTTTTTTGCAGACTTTTGCAGACACTGTGTTTCACAGGAGTGGTGACGAACAAAGGTACCATATTTTGGTTGACATTTGTAATGCGCAAACCGAAAGCACGTGGTGTGAACATAGCAACGAAGTGCATGCGTTTTCAGAGCAACGAGCATCGCCACGTGTGCGCAGTCACATTAAGAGCTGAACCCGGGGACAGCGGAGTTAATCTATTTTTATGTCCAAACAACTGATGCTAACGAAAAATGCAACGGCATTTTAACGTTGGCATTTTCTACAACGCTGTACGAAGCTGCGAAAGTGTCCCGCATATGTCGACAAACGATCGCCGGTCTTTCGGTTCTTGCTGCCAACACGAGCACATCAAGCGGTGCCTAACGAAGCATGTGCGTTTTTAGCCGCTTTATCAGAGCTCTACTCACACTTCACGCGGACACGTGACAGGTTTCGCCAGTCGCCGTCCCGATTCAAGAAAAGTTAGTAGTGCCGAATTACTCTCGATGTCCGCGTAAGGAATCGTTCCGGATGAGAACATTTCGTAGAGCAGTATGCCAAATGACCAGCTAAAATGCTGAACAGTTTTCGGAATAACGGCGCGTAGCATACATGTCTGACTGAGTACTGAAAGTAACATCTCTCAGAGACTCCGGCGCCATCCACTTGAAGGGCAGCTTGAAAACGTTCTGTGCGGTGTAGAGTTCCTCGTCGGAATAGCGGCAGAGGCCGAAGTCGGAGATTTTCGCCGTCATGTCGGATGTTAGCAGAATGTTTCTTGCCGCCAGGTCGCGATGGATGTACTTATTCGAGCTCAGAAATACCTAAGTAGCCAATTATTTTGGGCGACAACTTTTCCGCCATCTACCATTCCATCGCTAACTTGCCATGCGAGCTTAAGCAGCGTTTGCTTTAGATCGTCCACATCAAGGCGTCTTTCCTAAGTCTAACCGTTAAGAGTCGCGCTGTACGCGGAAAAATCTAGTGGTAAGAGTTGATACGAACCAGCGTCGCTTCAGAACGGAGGAATCGCAAGAGATCTCCACCCGCACAATATTCCATGATCAAAACCGGCCCACTAGAAGCATTCGCGTAACCGACCAACCCGAGTAAATGCGGATGAGCGCCAAGCCCTCTCATTAGCTCGACTTCCTGCCAGACAGCATTCACGCAGCTAAAGAACGACGTCACATGCGATGTTAAACAACTGCTAGCCTTTCGTCATCCGCATGGTTGCGTACTACCTTTACTGCGACGACGACATCGACATCATCTTTGCTTCTCAGGCGTCCCTCGAACACGTTTGCAAAAGCGCCAGTGCCGAGCAGCGTGTCGCGCAGAACGGCTATATCCGAGCTGTCAACAAGAAGGTCGTCGCCCATCTGTCCACTAAAACTAGTTCCCTTAACCTCTGCTGAACAGGGTCACTTCTCGCATTCTGCTGGGGTTTGTCTTACCCCCCATCTTACCCCGGCAGCATAGTCGACATGTGTTATTTTGTCCTTTCGGCTGCGTTTCGACACATATTTGGGTCATTTCAGGGTTAACCCCGTCCGTCCCCTACCTTACCTTGACCCTCTTGCATGTCTTGCCCGATGTACGCCACGCCAATGCTTCCTGCAAGTACGCTGTGAGTCACTCCGAAAGCATACTTACAAAAATCCGATGAAGCCTTTTCGTCTCCACATCAGGCAAGCGAAGCAACAAAGCGTGATGAAGACCACGCAGCCCGCGACAGAGCCGAATAGGGGCCAGTCAACAAAAATCACAAGTCGTCCTCGTTTCGAAGGACATTGATGTGATGTCGACGTACAATTCTGTTGTGGTAAAGCAGTCGTAGGTCCACGGTAGCAGTCGCTTGGAATTCCTTCTTTCAATAGCCTCAAATCATCCACTAGCGTCTCCTCTAGGCCGGGTCCAAGGAATGCTGTTGAGAAACAGGCGAGGTCGTTCGTGAACTAAACACGACGTAGGGTTACGGCTAAACTGAAGCGCTTACATTCCTTCTGACAATCTTCACCGAAATGTTGTTCTCCTTAACGGACTTGAGCACACTTTTCGGGTAGAAATTCTCGGTGAAGACGTCCCTGTCTCTGCACATTACGTTGTAAAGCAAATATAATCGTTTAAGTCCTTGAGGCGTCGTGGGATGTATAGCTTGAACGTGACTGAGTATGCGGTCGGTGTAGTTCATGACAAAAGTCCTAAATTCATAGACAACTACGAAGGTGCCAACTAGTCTCGATTCGCTTCGTACCTCTGTAAAAGAAGATCTTCCAGTGTAAAGTTGAAAGTTTGACGAATACAATTGCTGGTAGTGCACGGCAGTGCTTTTCTAATATCCCGTCGAGGAAGCATGATATCGACGTACCTGTAGCAAGTCAATTGTCAGCGCTTTCGAAGGGTACGTACGATGAAATGTTACAAGTTGCGTATCGCTGAAGGAACCCGATCAAGCCGTCGAGGGCTTCCGGTCCAGTGCGTTCGGCGTCAAACACGACGATCACTAAAGGCCGCCAGTCGCTGCCACCAGGCTTTGTAGCTCCGGTCGTTGTCGTTGTGCCGGAATTTTCGGGTGACAGTGTGGCAGACGTACATAGAAGGAGTAGGTATACAAATGTTCGTCGATAATTCTGACCAACGTGAACGCCTGATTGATTTCGCCGCATAACACAGCTCCTAGGCGCCGCAGACAAGCAAAACATTGCGTTGAGCAAACACAACGCCTAAAACGCATGCAAGCGCGCTAGGAGAGGCGCATTGTACACAAGAAAAGCACATAAAAACTTAAGTGCACATTTTGATTCAACAAAGAAAAAAAGCGGAGCATGCCGTTCGGCACAGGTTGACGGGAACAATTCTTAGGTCGTTCGAGCTCGCCAAGATGTGTTGTCTCTCACACGTCGCCATAGGGGCTGCTTTAATCCGACTAATCTATTCTGCTACTAGCATAGCATCGCACACACCTACGCCTTATTCATATGCATGCGATAAAGACCGCGTCGAGGTGCCCAGCACCCCAACTGCTCCAGTTACTTCAAAATGGCAACCACTTTTCGGCTTCTTTTTCACGCAAGAAGGATACCAGGACCCTCATATTGCGGAGGGGATCAACAAGTTTCTCCAACGATACGCTGCGCTTGGGCTTTCGAAGTGAGCTAAACGAGAATATTTAGACGTTCTAGCCAAGCGTTAGGTATGCGAATTTGATCCTACCGCGGCGAGACGCTGTCGTGTATTTTGAGTGTACCGACATCTCGTGCACGTCGAATTTCACGCTGAACACCATGGACGAGCTTTTCGTTAAAAAGTGAGTCGAGTAACATGTTATTGACCTTTCAAGTAAGCGGAACTTAGCGGTGAGTACATTCACTTTCTTGCTCGAGCGCTCGGCTACATCGATCTAATCGGAAGTGACACTCCAAATAATGCACGTGTATTTTATGGATTTACAAACATCGACTGCGAGGTTGACAACAGCCTCGTCTATCCGGATTTTTGCAAGTACAATTTGCCGAGCAAAATTAACTTGCTTAGTGCAGCGGCGAAGATTGAGATGCACTTGATATGGTTGACGGTGAGCAACGTGTACCATTCTGTGTGCATTCAAAGTGTGTAGGTGAAAAATAATACCCATCGGTGCGGCGACGCTGATCTGTTCCAATACATCCCGAGCATGCACTTGTATGCATTCAATAACTCACTGAAATTCTACGAAGCGCTTCGAACAAACAACGAAAATAAATCGTCGCCCGGCACACCCATTGCTACTACTTCACCGGCTACGAAGAGAGCACGTAAGCTTGTCACGCATGCATTTTCCAGCAGTCTGTTTAGTTTCTACCGCCTGGATCATGGTGATATCGGTGGTTGCGCTATTAGCTCTCATTGCTGCCACTTTTGGAGCGGTATACTGGTTCTACTGGAAGCCGAAAATGGCAAAGTTGGCGGCCGTGCACGCAGCTAGCGCCACGGATGGAAGGTATGTGCCGGCATCCGATACTTAGGTAATATCCTACCCATTCAGCGGACGTATAGAGATTCTCTACGACCAAATGATAGGCTCCGGTGCATTTGCTAGCGTCTACAAAGCTCACTTCTGTTCACCTGATGGAGCGACAAAGCAAGAGGTCGCTGTCAAAATAATGCGGAAGCCTACTCACGCAAACAAGTACTGCAAGTCCAACCGACTCTGGTAGAAGCCTTTTTCAGGGCCAGCTTCCTGCGCGAGATCGAATTCATGAAGGATCTGGGGAGTAACCCGCATATCGTTAGCTTTATCGCACAATTTGACTTCTCTCACGGTCCAGTCATGGCCCTGGAGTACTGCTCCAGTGGGGATCTACTGACGTTCCTCCGGCGACACGGCATGTCTGTGAAGAAGGATCTCACGTCTGTAAGCGCCTATTTGTCGCTTTGTAACGCTTACATTCGAAGGGTACAGCTGAAGGAGTTTTTACTTAATGAACGCGGCTTCCCAACGCCCATTTCGATGCAAGGGTTAATCAAGCTCTGCTGGCAAATCAGCGACGCAATGGTAGGTGTAAGTATGGCTGGGCGGGTATCGGAATTCACATCGAAAGGAATCGGAACGGAGAATCGGAACCTATCAAAAAGATAGATGTCTTGCGACATGTGCATTTCAGCCAATTTCATACGCTCTTAGGCTTATCCCAGCGCCGATCTCTAATGGGATCGGGTTCATTTTAGAAGTTTTGGGATTTATGGGGGATTGAAGTCGAAACAGGCTCCGATAGGAGGGACGCGCAGCGCTGATTAAAGCTGCTAGTGCATCGAACAAAGGCTTACTTAGGTATTCCTGACAAGCAAGGGCTACATACATCGTGACCTGGCCGCCAGAAACGTCCTGCTCGCTGCTTCTATGAATGCGAAGCTCGCTGACTTTGGCTTATGCCGCTATACAAACGCCGAACTCTACACCGCCTATCAAGAAGTCGGTCTGCCCGTGCGCTGGATGTCGCCGGAAGCATTGGGAAAAGCTGAATTCAGCGCACACTCCGATGTGTAAGCTTAAGAAGTATTGGCACGGTATCCGCGCATTTCGGTTTAGATGGTCCTTCGGTGTTTTGATGTACGAAGTGTTTTCTTGCGGTGCAGTTCCCTATGCTAACCTCGCCCAAGGGCAGCTCTTGGAATACCTCGATTCCGACCAGCGTCTTGAACAGCCGGAGTTGTGCCTGGTAGACATGTGAGTTTCGCAGGAACATCATACGCAAGAAGTTTTACTGCTCAGCTACGACTTAATGCTGGAGTGCTGGCGAGACGTACCTTCGGAGAGACCGACGTTCGACGCAATTCGCGAATACCTCGGGAGAATCCTACAGCTCGTGGACAACGGATATGCTTACTTTTGACCTAACTGTATCTATGACCCTTCGTCATTGATTTTAAGCCCGCATACCATGTTACCGCTTCGGTGAAACGATTCTTACGTAGTTGTCTTGCTGTTGTTTTCTTCCATGCAATTGAATGCGGCAAATGTATCTATGACTCGTCGTCATTGATTTTAACCCCACCCCCAAACCATGTAATGTTACCGCTTCGGTGAAACGATTCTTACGTAGTTGTCTTGATGTTTTTCTTTCAGGCAAGTGAATGCGGCAGGAGTCTAGTTCCCCTTCCCTCGCTCATCTCCACAGAGCGGGGGACCCAGACTCTAGCGCTATATCCTTAGAGTGTAGTTTCGCCCTCTGTTAATTCTCCTATATTCATATAACACAGGGGACGAGACTACAGCCAGTGAATGGCAATGTGTATTTGACGCATGTTTGCTCAATAAGTCGGTCTTCGATTGCGCTGTTAGCAGGCACAATGTACGCACAACCGCGAACAATAACTGCCGGAGAGACCTTTGTCCAATCCGATTCCGAGGTTAATTAGATGGGAGCCGCGGTATATGGAGTGCCTATCGATATAAAGGAGTAGCCATCGAATTGCGCGTCGGCGAAAACAAGAAATGACCGCGTGCCGCGTGAGACAAGTTGAGAGTGCTGTTGTCAATGCTGTACGGCGTAACAATTGCAAATCGAACCCTGAAAGCCAAAGCGACTCGTAAAGTTTGCATCCCAAATGATAAGAAGCAATGAATGCGGTCTAGAAGGAACGAGAAACGTCTCATTGTTGACGATCAGAATTTATAGAAGGGGAGCTACCAGAATATCATGCAGGCTCTGACATATTTCGCCGTAGTGTCCGGATTGATCCAACTGGCTACATCGAACGAACTGACGACAACTATTTCTCCGCACGAGACAACCACAAGCTGTTATACAACCTGCTGTTATGCACAAGGAGAGGTGGTCCCGGGTATTCCCCCTTATGTGGATCCGAGTGTTCCCCCGGCTACCCAAGCATGGCGCCCGCTGGTCGGATTCTTCTTCATGCAAGAAGGATATCGCGATGCTCGCATAGCAGAGGGCATCAGTAAATTCTTCCAGCACTACGCTGAGCGCGGACTTTCGAAGTGAGTTGGTGTAGCAGTCGTGCTACATTGTCGCGTGGTTGCCAAAGACAAGGTTTCCAGACAGGTGAATGTGATACTGCCACGGCGCGATACTGTTGTTTCATTTACCTGTGTCGGCGGCACATGCACGTCAAATTTCACGTTGTACTCTGTGGACGAACTGTTTGTGAAGCGGTAGGCGACATCAGAAGGTCATTTTTACAGCCTAGCTGTAGGGGTGAGTTCGTCACCTCGTGTCGCGAATTCTCACCTACGTCGAACTTATCGACGACGACACGGCGATGGACGACCGTGTCTTTTACGGGTTCACAAATGTTAGTTGTGATGTTGAGAACAGCCGGTTATATCCTGATTTCTGCAGATATAATCTGCCGAACAATATGTTCGACGTGCTGCGGAAGGAAGTTCAAGCGGTACTTGTGTGGTCGACAGTACGTACTTGCTATAACCGCACAAAATGCAAAACCAAAAAGAATTTTAGATCCGCGACGATCCGAACGCTTGCGGTTATGGCGAGTTCAAATTTGTAAAATCTTTCCTGAACATGTGCGCGTTTAACGACTCACGAAATTTTCGCTATGCTCTTTCGAGCAGCTGCAATGACACGACTTCAATCGACACCACTACTGCTAATGCGCCAACGCATAGTGCACGTAAGCTTTGCACAAAAAATCCCCACGGACTAGGCTGCTAATGTGCAAACATAGTGTCTACCGCTGGTATAGTCGGAATATCCGTGGGCTCGATCGTTTTGTTCATATCTCTCGGGACCCTGTACTGCTATTTTTGGAGACGGAAGATACTGATGATGATGGCATACGCGCCAAGAAGATATCTAATCGATGACTGGTAAGCCAAGAATGAACTAAGTGATGGCTCTAGCTAGAGTTATAGCGAAACTATCGACGTTTTCTACGATCAGCTGGTAGGCTCCGGTATATTTGCTAGCGTTTACAAGGGAATCCACAATGGTACTAAGCAGGAAGTTGCCGTCAAACTGATGCGAAAACCGTCACAGCGAAACACGTACGATTCGCAGCGTTATTAGTGCTGAAGCAACGTTTAGAGAGAGCTTCCTACTCGAGATTGAGCTCGTGAAACGTGTGAAAGGCCACGCACACATTATCAGCTTTATCGCGCAAGTGGACCTGCCTGCACACGGCCCCATTCTGGTCGTGGAATACTGCTCAAACGGTGACCTGCTGACGTACCTACGTCGACACTGTACGTCAATGAAGAAAGAAGTAAACTCTGTAAGCAGTTCTGAAACACCGTTGCTTTCATCTGATCTTGTGATTTCAGTTAAAAGAGTTTATACGCGACGAGCGAGGCTTTATGACGCCCATCTCAATAATGAATCTTCTCAAGTTTTGTTGGCAGATTAGCGACGCCATGGTGGCCAAACGGATTTAGAGCGTTCATGATTCGAACACGTTCAGGTCTTCCTAACGGCGAACGGTTACATTCACCGTGACCTGGCTGCGAGGAACGTTCTTCTCTCAGCCAACATGGGCGTAAAGCTGGCCGACTTTGGACTGTGCCGATACACAAATGCGGAACTTTATGCCGCCTACCAGGAAGTGGGCCTACCGATACGGTGGATGTCACCTGAAGCATTGAGAAGGGCCGAGTTCAGTACGCAATCGGACGTGTAAGCATTGACCGATTTCACTGTACTACGGCGCGTTAAGATGGTCGTTCGGTGTCTTGATGTATGAGGTGTTTTCTGGCGGTGAACTTCCCTACTCGGACATTACCCAAGGACAACTGCTAAAGTTCCTCGATTCCGGCCGACGCCTAGAGCAGCCGCATCTGTGTCCGGTCGATGTGTAAGTCTTGCGTCACCAGCAACCCTGAGTTGCTGGTGAACAACTCAATTCTAGGCCCGGCCCGGTCCGCGGGCTTGGGCTTACCCTGGCTGAAGCCCGGCCCGACGCAGGGCCCGCCGAAGCCTGAAAGCGGAGGCCCGGATCGGGATCTGGCCCGTTTTGCCAGGATAGTTTGTACAAGTTAGGTCTAGGTACGACTTGATGGTGGACTGCTGGCAAACTGAGCCTTCAGGGAGACCATCTTTCACGTCGATCCATGACTATTTCGATAGAATCCTGCAGCGAATTGAGAACGGCTATGCTTATTTGTGACTCTCTTATTTCTTGTGCTTTAATTTACTTCATTAACGTAGCGTTTTCACATGCGCAATTGTGTTCCGCGCGTTAATTTAACGATCTTCTATGGTTGGTGTAGGACGTTACGGACAAAGGTATTTACTAACGACGTTGATGTGTCTGTTATCAGCTCTGCATGAGAGTTGTATCACAACGCTAATCATTTCCCGCTCGCGCTGCAAATGTTGCAATAAACGCCGAATATGGACCAAATAAAATGACGACTCAATATTCCGTTGCTCCGACTTGAATATGTTCGTGAAGTTGCCCTTCTTTGTGTGCACATTTGCTAGCGTGTTTGCTAGCACTCTACATGAAGCTGCCGACAGAATGACAGCCACAAGTTCGCCTTTCACGCCCGTGACGAACAACAGCAATTGGCATCCATTTGTTGTCTTTGTGTTCGATGCCAATCGTACTGAACCCGAAGTTAGCGACGGTTTGCGCGGATTTTTCGAGAAATTTGCTTCCTGCAACATTTCGCAGTATGTTGCTTTATACAACTTCAAATGGCGAATTCTTGTAGGTACGTCGATATTCTTTTTCCCAGTAGAGACGCCCGAGCACCGCTGTCATGCGGAACCAGGAATTGCATTCAACGCCAGTTCACCTTCCCACTGGACGACGTTGTAATTCAAAGGTGCGTTAAGGCTGCGTCCTAAAAAATATGTGAGGTCCACATGCTCATCCCCCTCTTGCCCTACTTCACGCAAAAAGCTGAAAACATTTCCCTCACCATGCTCTTACCCCCCCCCCGCGCTCTCCTCATCCTACCACATCCAAGAACAGCACCCCCTAAGTGAACCTCATATGCCATCCCGCTTAACCGCATACCCTAGCTTACCTGCCCGCGGCATAACTCGGAACCTAGAGACATTTTACGAGCACGCTCTTGTTACCCCCGAAATAACATGCAAATTTAGAACGTATTATGTGAATCTGACTAGTCGAATACTCAGCCGCATCGGCGCCATAAACGCTGAAACGCCTCAAGAGCACAGACGAATGTTTATAATGTTCAACTTGATGTGCAACGAAACCTCCGAGTTTCAAGACCCTTCCGTCGACCATTTTGACAAGGGGACGTATGGGCACATTTTCAACAAAAGCGTTTTCGTCACATACGTCAATAAGCAGGTGAGTTGCTCGTATGCAAGCATGTCTCTCTAGCGAAATCTTTAGTACCCAAACATAAGCAGTTGCAATAGGCTCACGCCTGATTTCCTCAAAGGCATGAACGAAGTGCCAATCGACAATCTGAGGCAACTCGAGGAGGGTATTCCGAGCAACTGCTACCGAGTGCCGGCAGTCGTGCCACCGCACGCGCGAAGACGTAAGTGAACGGATCTTGCATGGGCTCGCTTTGTGATAGTAACAAGCTTTAGCCAACTGGATTGTGTCCGGAGTACCCGCCGGTGCCGCAGCAATCTTCATCATTTGTTGTATCGTAGCGGGTGTCGTTTTCAAGCGTAAGAAAGTTTTCAAGCGATTGTACGTTGATCCGCTCAAAGGTAAACCGGACACAGTACGGTTGCAGGAAACATCGGCTCATGGTCCGGCATTGGGGTAAAAGCAGGTTAGTATCTGGCTTCCATCTACACAAATTTTTCGAGTACATTTGCATGGCTTCCTTTCCCAGTACGCCCTATCAGCGAGGCTATCTTGCACGCCAAAAACCGAAATAGTGTCGAATTTTAAAAACCAACCTACTTGAGGCACATTTCGCTTGGAACCTTCGGACGCTTTGAAACCCTTTGAAAAATAGCGTGTCTGGCCAGACTAACAGGAAAAATGCGGCATATGCTTCAGCCGTCTCTTCGAGAAATTTTTGGTCGATAGCGCCGACATTGTCATCCTTCGCGATAAGCCGCTCGGATCTGGCGCGTTCGCCGATGTTTTCGAGGGCCGAATGAGAAGGAAACTGGCGCCGGATACCGTCATAGCCGTGAAAATTATACGATTCACCGAAGATGACGAAAGGTTGCCTTTTTGTTTTTGCACACCCACCAACCTGTTGTTCTCTTTTTCAGCAGTGAACTTGCGGTCTGGCAGGAGATCGAGCTCATGGCAGCACTCGGCCACCATCCACACATAACTGGACTGATTGGTTATATGGATGGGTTGGCTAACGCTCCCGTGATAATCCTGGAATATTGCGCAAACGGAGATCTCTTGCACTTCCTGCGGTCTTACGTAGCATGAGCCGCCTTCTTTTTGCCCTACATTTGCCATTAAGGAAGCGCCAGTTAGTGAAACAGTCAAATTTGATCAGAGGCTATTTGAACTTGCGCGTCAGATTAGCGACGGCATGGTACACAGTGTATTTATCTCTCATAGACCGAGCTACTTCAGGTGTTCCTAAGCTCGAAGAAGTATATCCATCGCGACCTGGCAGCACGAAACGTTCTACTGTCGGCGGACATGACCGCAAAAATTTCCGATTTCGGTTTATGTCGCTATTCGGACGAACAACTCTATACCGCGCGGAACGTGTTCAAGCTGCCCTTTAAATGGATGGCGCCGGAGTCACTGAGGGACGTGGTCTTTAGCACTTCCTCGGATGTGTAGGACACCCATGTGGGTATGCTTAAAAAATGTTCATACTTTTGAGGTGGTCATTTGGTGTACTGTTATACGAAGTGTTCTCCGGTGGTACAACGCCCTTCGCGGACATCGAAACTACGACGGACCTGCTAATATTACTAGATTCGGGCCGACGGCTCGAGAGACCGGAAAAGTGTTCGGACGAAGCGTAAGTAGCCTGGGTTCTGCTGTACAACTGGATACTGACTAGGTACCAGTTAATGTGCTCGTGCTGGCAGCAACACCCGAATGGTCGGCCGTCATTTGCTGAGATTCACGATGCTCTTTCTAGACTATGTGAACCAGGAACACATTGACACGCCACTTGTGCGTACATGGTAAAGAGAATGCTTTGTCGGTGTGTTGAGGGAAAAGATCCGTGTTCCACCAGTTTAAGCCATCGTCGTTGAACAGTTGCGGTGTCATTAAGCTGGGAAGAACGGAGCTGCCCGCCGGGATGGGATTATCCAAAATTTAAACCGAATTCGAAGTTGGAAGAATACAAAACAAGAAAAAACGAAAACACTTATGTGTTTGCTTACAACAATACCTCCGCTGCAGGCAGGCAGGCAGGCACCCGGGCACATTATGGCTAGCCTTAAAGTGCCTACTCAGAATAACCAGTTTAACAATTTTTTACTGTTGCCGACGCTACCACGCTCCGAATACCGACGGTTTTTACTGACGAGTACCGAACATGAGCAGCGAGCGTCTGCCGCTAGCTGCTGCTGCTCTATCGCATTCAGCACTACATTACGCCGAGGACTTTTAACGGTCATGTTTTGCAAAAATTCGCTCGCGGGGCACAATTACCATTAGCAGTTTTACTCGGCTGCCGCGTCGGCCACAGCATTGCGCTTCTTGAGACGGCAGCGAGCGGCCATGTGACCACGCAGCGCTGCGAAATCGATCCGCTGCTGCGCCGCCGCAGCCACACCAGCTAGGCGGGTGGAGGACGTGGAAAACGGCTCTCCCGGCCACTTGCTCGAACGGCCGCCGCCGACAGTCGGACGATTGTGCGTGCACAAACGGACAGTGGGTTGTTTTCGCGTTGAGCTCTGTCCTTCTGTTCGACTTCATTCCGTTCATGACCGGACTGCGTGTATCTTGCGGAACTCTGGAACTTGTTTGGTGCATGAGTTTGCATGAAAATTTTAGTATACTCTAGTTCCTGTCCGTATATTCCATAGAATTTCGTCGTGCTAAGATTACCGAGAGATGTTACTCTTCTCTGCTCTTGACTCGGAACGCATAAAAGGTATATTTTAGGAGCGAACCCACTGCTACCGCCTACTTTAATGAAACTCCCGGTCGAAACCTTGCTGCTCGTCCTCGGCTTCTTCGGTCGCGGCTTCCGCGATCGCCAGACGCTTTTCCGAGTTTTGGTGACTAATCGCCGACTGAGTCGAATCGTCAATCGGCACAGGAAAACGCTCAATTTGCCGGAGGTAAATCTACAGCGAGCTAGCGTATTTCCTCGAGAGTTTCCCCGGGCAATGCATTTAGGGCACACCTCCGCCTAGAAGGGGAATAGCTTCTGAAAGGGATAGGTACTCTTTGAGAAGCCCGTTAACATATCGGTCTCACAAAGCGCATTAAAGCGAGTAAAGAACTGAGATTAGCTTGATGCTTCACGTTGCACATGGGGCTAGGGCGAATGCTATTTCGAAGTACCCTTTAGGGGAAGCTTATCTGAGGGGAACTTTGAGGAAAGATGCAGTGTTGAAAAATGCATATGCCTCAAACTTCATCGTCAGGCCTTTCATTTCTGCTTTTAGATTCCGGTACCGCCGAGGCTGTCCACTTCACTGAAATTCCTTGCTCTCCTGGCCGTCGTTTCGCTTCTACTACTGCCCATCGGTTAGTTGGACGTGGAGATTTATTGAGATTTGCTTACGTCCTTAGGCACTGTGTACGCGAGACGCTTCACGCAAAGCCGACTGAGAGCCGCCGGACTTGCGCCTGCCACCGTCGATATCGAAGAGAGCGCATTGACCTCTTTCGAATTTCACTGGATCCTGTGGACGGATCTCCTGCTCGCTCTGCTTGTTTCGGCGAACGCTGATCAGTTGCTTGGGATGGATAGCATGATAGCGCACAAATACATGGCCACCACTTCGGGTCCGCGACGCGACAAAATGCTAAGGATGCACGCGAAGCTACGAAAGGGCGTCATTGTCGCGACCATCGCCGTTTTCACTTTCGCTATGCTCCGCGGATCTGCGGCTCTGTACGGGATGACTTTTCAGTCGTTTTCGGCGGTTAACAACTTATTCGCCCCTCTTTTGGTGATACCGCACGGTCTTATTCTCATGTCCTTCTGTGTAAGTTGCAAGGTAATGATGATGCCTGGATCGCGGTATCTTTAAGCGTGATCACGTTTTTTCTCACTGTTGTTGGTAAACACTTGTTTGTAACTGTATAAAAAGCGTTGTGCGCTTTGACCCCCGGTAGCTCTGCTTCTACGGTTCGGCGGGCGGGCCAGCGCTGGGTGATTCTGAAAACCCAACCAAGAACGAGAGTCCGAAAACCAACCGAAACTCTACAAGTCTCGGTTTAGTCTCATTTTTTCGACCGAGACGACCAAATTGTACCGAGACTCTCGGTTTTCCGAGACCGAGGCTCGGTCCAAGCCCTACGTGGGTACTTTCGGTTTACCTTATTTCCTCTGATTACCTCATCTAGGTGTCTGGCATGAAGGTGTTGATGTTTACTGAAAGAGGAGGTGATCTTAAAATTAAATCAATTTTTGGCGTACAATTAACGACGAGGTCACAATATCGCAGAGTTAGTAAGCAATACCTGCACCTGCTGGGGTCGCAGAGAAGGACTCAAAACCTTTCAAAAGACCTATCGGAAAAGGATGAAGCCCTTTTCAAGAAAAATAGAAAATACTAAAAAAAGAGATGCTCTTATACTTCTATTGGATGATGGGTGGAGGCCTTTTAGAGGAGGAGCGACTACGAAAGGAAAGAGGAAATGCGGCACCCATCTCGGAGGGTTGATGGTGTGAGTGTACGCCAGGCCCATCCGCCTTTAAGCTAGAGGACATGCAATTCCTCAAGTTTTTAAACCCCTTTTAATGTAAAGCTAGTCGCGCATCGCATGTCGAAAGTATCGGTTCTATGTTCTCGTAGGCGCTATTTTCATTTTGCAGGGGTTGCACACAAGCCCAATTGAAATGGGATCTGAATTTCGGCTGACGCTGGCGAAACAAGCGCGACGCCGAAACGAAAAGAGTTCATGAACGCGATTCGTCGGCCATCAGTCTTTCACAGGCGAACGCCGCCTTTACGAAGTCCACTTCCACGTCGATGTCGGTCTCGCAAAGGTTGCGCGTCGGCAGTCTGTCTCTGCCTGTCGCGTCTGCCCAATCGGTCCCAGAATGGTTTCCCAGCATGAGGATTATGTTTAATAACGTTCATTTTTTAATCGGTGCTTCCGGAGGTCAGGGCAGGAGGGGAGGTGTATGTCCCTCGAAATTCAAGAGCCTGATACACTTCGAGTTTTGCATCATTTCATTGCTCGTAAAAAGTTGAGTAGGATCTTAAAGTTACAAGTGGATCGAAAGTGTACGAAAACAAGCTATGGCTTGCGAAACTCTATGCTTTCGTTTTATAGCGAGCATGCTGCAGCATGCGTCCCAGTGCTTGGAATACTGTTTATGTTGCGACGCACGAAGTTTGGAATACAGGATACATTCCGTAGCGCTATGGCCAAAAGCTGAATCACGTCAGTAATGTACAAAAGACCTGACTAACTTAGTTAGCTCTCCAGTTTGGTGCACAAGTCCCCGAGGGCATCGTGGGCGTGCTCTCCATCGTGTTCAACTTTTGGCTGCTCTACCTAACAAAGCATTATCCGAAGTTTGGGTCGAACTTCTACCGCGACATGCTGGCAATCGACGCGAGTATTGACCTGACGCTCGCCACGTTCGTCTCTCTCGGACAGCCGTCAAGTGCCCAGAGCAGAAAAGGTGTCCATTGCGTAACTGCATGGCATAACTATGCGCTGTAGTTATGTATGGCATAACTATATTTCTTCCTAACCGCTCTGATCACTGGCCTTAACCTGGGCCGATGCCAAGTGTTCCTGACAATGGGCGTCTCCGCAATTACTTTCTTGAACCCGCACACAACACCATGTTCTTCATGCGCAGCTACCGCGACGCGATCCTCGCCAATTTTCGGCTTTCGGAAAGCACGCTCCCCCGTGGGACCGATGGAGGCACGCGTAACGGCCCTCTCGGTGGGACCGACGACCACGGCACCAGAAGCAACACAAAGCACGTAGCGCGGTTGTTGAGCGTTGAATCTCGCTAACCGTATTAGTCTGAACACTGCAATAGGAAAGTTACACCGCGATTTTTTTTCTGGCAGGTTTCAGTTTTTTTCACGGTTCGTTCTAGTCTTTGGTTCGATTAGTGCCGCAAAAAGTCGGCTTATTCCTGTCATATCCTTCGACGTTTTGCAAGACAATAAAACCGGATCTATCGTGATCATATGCCGGCAGAGCCCGAAGAAGCAAGTTATTTCTGTACATTTGCACATGAATAGGCGGACAGCACGAGGCTTCGCGAACGATAGGAACGCTTGGGCTGTGGGCGAAGAAGAGCCGACAATTAAAATGGAGAAAAGGCATACGTCGGAATGCTTCCAAAGCATATGATTTCGTCTTGCTTGCTGTTCCATTCACAGCTAGCGGTTTTGCCGGAATAAGCACGCTCACGATGAACGCGCCCAAGTCCTTGGTACTTCTCGTTCTCCCTTTCTTTGCACTTTTCGCTGACGTGACGTCTGCCGCACCGGTAGACGCTGAAGCTGCTGACGTTCCGCACGGTAACGTTTTATACTTAGCCTTCGATTTTGATCCCCACGAAGAATCTTTCAGGCGTGGTGAAACGTGACTCTTCGAAGTGGGTAGACTGCGCAGCTGGCACCTTCTGTTGAAGGCCAAAACTTCGTGTACGCCTTGAGCTAGCCCCGATGAGAAGCCGTATGATTCGATGTGTTTATAATGGTTTACGATAAGTTAATTGAAATATGCAGTAAAAGTGATTCGGCGATACTTTCCTTGATTTCGTGCCGATTAACAGTGCTCCGCCAAAACGCGTCTAGTTCCTTACTTTTTGCAGTGGGAAGGACCTGCTACGTATGTTACCCATATCGTCATACCATTTTGTTTACTTGGTCAGCACAGCCAACGCTGTATCCAGTTCACGATCATTTACCATCGGTACCGATGCTTTAATGTTGCGTCGAAAAACAAAACGACGCCGAGGCTCGGACAAAGGTCGACATGTGCTAGGGAAATGTCACGCGGGGTAGCAAAATGAAAGCAAACAGTGCATTCCAAACGGCGTATTGTTCGTGTACCCGAGGCCTTCATAAATGAATGTGCATAGCACATAGGCAACCATTGCTCGGGATGACTTCTTCGCCGATGGGAAATGCGTCTTCCGAGTGTGCTCATTGCCCAAGTCACCCGACATTCCTGCGACAGGTAAGATGCTTTACCGCAAATTATGTGATGCTCAGATAGGTAGGTGCGCGTTGTTAGACGAATCTCAGCTGTTCGCAAAAATCCCAAATCGACCTGCATGCTAAGAGACATCGTGCAAACATTAAAAACGAATGTAAAATTTTGTTTAAGCAGTACACCTTAGCATACCCATGTTTCAAACAGCGTTCTAGCCTACTTTTCGACAATGTTGCTGTGCACCACACAAGGGGTAGGGTCTTATTCAAAGGAATGTTCGCAGCTGTTCGTGAAGAGTAGGATTGGTCTGAGAACGCTTTGTGAGCATCACAAAATTCTGGTCTTTTCTGCGGTGACCGATCGTTACTAGCTATAGTTACAGAGTGGTTTCGCTATCGTCGCGGCTTGCTTCGTGGCAGTCGTCGCGCAGGTTCTCGTCTGGACGTGCGCACTTCAGCTAATGAAGAAAACCCAAGGCGCGATGCACGTGTTCGTCATCACCGCCACGCTTTTCGATATGACACTAACATGTATTCCCTCCTGTCTTTACTGAAGAGTCGACTGTTAAGCTGCAAATTTAGCGTATGCCTACCCCGCCGCTTTCCTGGCCCAGCAGTTCGCGTCGCTGCAGTCGCCTAGCTTCTGCTGGCCACTGCAGTTTACTCAGTGCCTGGGAGCAACCGCGGCCGGCCTTTGCGTAGCGGTCATAGCATCTGACCGACTGCCGCATTATCGTCTGCCGGCTTCCTACAGAGCGATTACCGGGAAAAAAGCATTAGGCGTCTCGTTGATCGTGTCGTTGGTCGCCATCGGGTATGTGCGTTTTGGGCATATCTACGAAATTCTGAGCAATGCTTCTCTCCAACCTGACTAGGCGTCGCTCGAGCTCCGCAGTGAAATTACAAAGTCGAATGACGCAGTTTAGGCTAGTCGGGGCCCTGTGGGCTTTTCGCATCGTCACCGTCAGGAGCACTTGTATCACGTCCGTAAGTACTGTTTCCTTTTTGTGGCAACCTGCTAACGAAACTACCGCACTCGTCCCGTTTAACCGCCGGCTCCCGTCCCGTTTTGCCGTTAAAAAGTACGGGCGAACGGGACGAGGTGGTCAAAGCCGAAGTCTATTGCTTACATTGTGTAACATTGTCAATGATGAGCGTCCACGACGCTTGCCTGCCTAGTCCGTACTTCACTTGAATGCTTTAGATTGATCTGTCTAAGATTTACCTGTACGACGCGTTTGTCTTATCGGCTTGCGGCGTGCCAGTTCTTGGGTCATGCACCGTCAGCACTTACCTGTACTTCGCCGTGTACCGACGGCGCATGCGGCCATTCTTCCGAGCTCGACGTTCTCCTCTCACTCTACAGGTACCGAAAACTCCTAATTTAGCCAAGGGTCACCATCAGAAGGCGGGTCTTCCGTCATCGTGTGAACGGGGGGGGGGGGGAGTCAGTTTCTCCGAAACGTTAAAACACCGCCCAATAGGTTAAAAAACGCTGCGCGTGTTTAGTTACTTTAACTCACCTGCATCCGACAAAGGAATGCACGTTCCCGAGATGGCCAGAAAAAAGTTTAAACCCTTCTGAGTTAAGCAGCCGCACAAACCTTTGGCTAATTTTAATTTATTCAGATGGAGTCATTGTGCTTCCTACTCACCATGTCGTTGCTAGCCCTTGTGACGCTGGTGCCGTTCCGAACGTTCACGGCCTGGGATCTTCATATACGCGCCAGAGAGCTGCATGCAGTATGCCCATCAGAAGCTGTCCGGTGGACATCCTGGGCGCTAGCGATCCTACTCGTCATGAACCCAGTACGTAGATATGACGCCGCCGAATTTTTCTGATTACATGTGCGCACAATGATTTAGATCCTCAAGCCGTTCGTGGTCCTCATGTTGTTCAAGCCCTATAGAGACAACGCGAAGAAGCTCATCTTTTCGATATGGTGCTGCGCTCGCCGTCTGCCAATTCAGAGCTAAGCGAAGTTATCTTGCTGCGGAGCTTCGCACCGTTTGTCTTCGCTAGCCCACATCCGTCACAGGGCATCGAATAAAGTCTTCGGTATTTTGAATTGTAATGAAGTTAGTCTACCATTTTTGCGATCAAAGAGCGTTTTCTGCTCGAGAAGCGTCGGCCAAATCATAACACTGCCTTTGCGAGGAACTTTTCAGGGCTGTATACTCGCCGTTTTTCTGTCCGTATCCGAGCCTGAAGCCAAAATTAAAGCCTTCGGGCGAGACCTTAGCTTTATATGCTGCATAGGAAGGCACGGTGGTGACAGATGGTGTCCCTGCCTGAAAGAAAATGACCAGATCACAGTTGATCACCCGACATTACAGTTTGCTTATTCTATCTACGTGAACGCTTAGGTGATGCAACGTTTATTTCTGTAGACATCAAAGCAAAACACACCATAGGTACAAGAATGTAATCCCAAAAATACTACAAAGTGACGGCGCTAGTGCTTTCCGAACCGGAAGATTTTCTTCAGCGCACTGCTCGACTTCCGCACGGACGACTGCGAGCTCCTGAAATTTTGACGTTAAACTTACGAACTACGCTGCGGAAAGGGGAGCCAGTTCAACGACGGTGTCGAACTTACTCTGTCGAATCGAGGCTCGTAGACCGCGAATGCGTAGCATTGTTCGGCAGCAAAGGCGAATGGACGCCGTTGAGCGGCGATGGACTCGAGATGGAGTTGCTTATCGAGAGACGGTCAACCGATGAGTTCGGGCCTATGCTCGAAGCGATCGACCGCGAGAAGCTTCCGCCGTCGTCCAGTGCCGAGCAGGAGCTGAGCGTTGTCCTGCCGGCTTGCAGGTGACAGTGGGTGTTCTGCACGATCGGCGTGTCCTGGTCGCCGAGGGATCTAAAATCAGTGTTTTTTGTTGGCCGTTGGAGGGCCCACATAAGGCCTGACGGCATCGGGATCGAATATCGGTCAGTTTTTTTTGGAGTCAGTACCGAGAATCGGAGCCTATCACAGACGGATTCCATCGGCATGTTTCAGTCAATTTAATGCACTTCCAGGCTTTGACTCGAATCGCCATCGAGTTCGAATCATTTTTGGAATAGCCATCTCTTATTAAACTTTTGTTAAAGCAGAACCGGCTGCAAACCTGAGGGCAACCAGCCTTGGCCCATAACAAAGCGGTTCCTGCTTATAACGCACGAAATAACCTGTCAAACTAACCTTATGTCGACAAAGACCAGTAGTGCCGACAACTCCAACGGGTCGCTGAACTGATTGAGCAGCGGCACTGAGCGAAATCCGGGTCGAATGCAGTCGATGGGGAATACCGCCTGACCGATGAACGGGTCCGTCTTGGCGCCGACGAAGTCGCCGTCTTCCACTGCGAACCGCAACAGAGCCACTTCCGGGCGATGGATGTTGAAGACGAAGGTCTCTTGCCAGATCGGGTTGAGGCCGTTCGATGCTGAAATAAAAAGGTAATGCAACAGTCGAAACTTGGGAAGCAAGGTTCGGCAAGCTTACGTGCCACACTGCCAAGCCTTGTTCAGCCCTTTGTAGTACGGACAGTATGGTACGGTACGGGCCGTAATTCGGTACGACAGAAAATCGAAGAAGTGCCGTACTTGACCTCCACACGTACCGTACGCCGTACTCTACTGACCCCACACGTACCGTTCTGCAGTATTGTCACTGTACGATACTGTCGTACCACCAGTACGATTGCTGACGTTTAGCACATGGACCATTGGCATTCATGACCAGAAGGCTTTCGAAAACGCTTACTTATCGTGTTCGTCCTGAATGCGCCGGAGTCCGCCGGCAGTCCGATCACTTCGACCTCGACGAAAGGAGAGCAGATGCCCTTTGTGTGATCCTTCCGAGACAGGTGACGACCGGCGATGATTTGTACGGTCAATGAGATAGGGAATGCTCCTGTAGGAATGGTTTCTTCGCCGATCACGTCCGGCTTGAAGGTCTCGTCCATCAGGTACTGCGGCTTGAGGACGTAGCCGCATCGACCGTTGGCGAGGAACCGGCCTTCGTTGAGCTGCATAGCTCGGTCACCGGTCTGATAGTTCAGAGCGACCTAGAATTCCCCAGGTTGAGGCAATAATTGAAGCTAGAAAGAGCCAGCCAGAGAGGAGAAGGACCATAAGAAAGTTTCATTGGCCGATCTCCATCCCTTTTGGGGTGCTTACCATGTGACATCCCGAGTTCCACATCGGTATCGGATTGAAGTTGGTCGACGTCAACCGACTGGCTTGCGGGTAGACTCTGGACAACTGCCGGGAATTGAAGGATATGAGCCCCTTCTCCAGGAGCTTCTCGTGCTTCGACTCGCTAAAGGAGCACATCTCGTAGAAGGTCGTCCGCGGGTCTTGCACCACGAAGTCCGGGTTGAAGGGGACCGCCTGTAATAGTGCGACGTAAGCATCATCCTTATAACATAAATATGGACATATGTGACAAGCCTCTAATTTCTTCACATCACCCCTCATAGTGGAGGGCTACTCGGGACTATTGGAAAACAAATGAGCTTTCGGAAAAATGCACGCTGCATGCCAAGAAGTGCAGCATGGTCATGCGTATCAAGCGGCGCCGCATGAAGAAGCATAAAATTTACAGGATTCGAAATGAACACTCTCATCAACGTTCGGGGTATAACGGTGTTCACGCATTCAAACAGTGATATGACGCCTCCTGTTTAGTGCTAGGATGCATGACAGGTATGTGTTCTTGCCTATGGCGTGCCTTCGGAGTGATGGCATACGCATGCCACAACCGAAAGAAACAAAATCAGTCGAAAGAAACAGCTATCTTTGTCTTCATCAACGGTGCTTACCTGACAGTACACCACCAGACTAGACAGCTCGTTGGCTATCCGCAGCTGCTTCTCCTTCGTCCTCAGCAGGTGGACCTTGTCGTTAGCCGTCCTCGTCAGCGAGTGCATGGTGTTGATCCAGTCGTCCATGTCCTCCCGTTGCTCGGCCGCCACGATGAACTCCTGGACGTTCCAGTGGGACGACGCCTGGGAGATTCGGAACGCGTTCGGACGGTCGGATTCGCACTGAAGTGTGAAGGTTATCATACCGCCGTCCACGCTTACTCTTACCCTTTCGATAACAGATCCCGCAAGCTCAATGGAGTGGTNTCAAAAAAGGGCCCTGTTATGATTACTCAATTTCTGGACGTTCCCTAAGCAGCCGTACCCACCAAGAGTGCCTTCATTTCACTTCAGTCGGAATGAGAGCTATCGAGGAAACTTCGAAAAATTTCTTATAAGCACCGTGATTGCCTTGAGAACCGTATCCATCTACTGATGGACAGTCTCTATAAGTTTCGGCATGATGTGCACTGCGAACGACTCTTCATGAATGACACTACAGAAGCCCAACAAGCCGCCGAATGGACATTTGATCACGAGCTATTCTGGGAGACTAATGTTGTCTCGAAAAAGCCCTACAACGACCGTGGAGATACGTAAGTCTCTCACTGATGATCGGACTACATGCACAAAAAGGTTCAGTTGCCGTATGGTCCGAGAAACTTTTGCTTTCCCCGACGAGCCCCGCTCTCAAGAAGAGCAGGAGTTCCCGCTAGCATACGGAATGTTGGTGCACAGCCGCGTAACGCAAGTCTACGTCTTGATGAGCGCCGTCTACCAGCCACAGAACGCGTACTGCATCGAGGTGGACGGGAAGGGCACCGCCGAGTTCAAGCGCCAAATGCGCCTGATGGCGGAGTGCTTCCCCAACATTCATGGAATGGTAAGCTAGCATTATTCCGTAGCAGCATAGCCTTTTCCGGCTGAAAAGGGTTACAAAATAAACTCGGTCGGGTGTGGGCCATGACTGGTTCACGGCACAGCGGGTATCAGCACGAGGGAATAAGGTGCAAGGGATGTTCGGTTTGTTTACGGCACGGGGTTGACACGGCTAACGGCACCTCCGCAACCTTAAAATAATCCACTCGTTCACAGTTTCGAGTGCCAGTAAGACGTTCGAAGACGCCTCTATTCCAGCAAGTCGGCTATGGCGGCTCGTGCGGCTACGAAATCGCTCGAAGCGTTATGGCCTGCCTACAATACCTGGCCGACCTCAATCATTCCTGGAAGTATTACCAGGTAGCAACACCGGCATGCCTGATTGTCAATCTTGTACTTAGTACCTGAGCGGAGTTGACCTCCCTCTGAAGACAAACTTGGAAATGGTTCGGGTATTCGAGCGCCTGAACGGCTCCATGAACGTGCAAATCGACGAACCACCGCACAAGCGGCTTCTCGTACCAAAGCTAGTAAGTTGTCCGTCAATCGCTAGTGCCTTAACCGCTCATTCCAAGCTGGGAATCCCTCCGCCGTTAAAGATCTTCAAGGCAAGCTTGTCCGCTCTGATAAGTCGAGAAACCGCTAATGCTATCGCGCGAAGCGACCAAGTGAGGAAGCATATGGCGTACCTCCAGTTTACGTGGTGCCCAGACGAGACCTTGTGGGACCCAATCGGCGGGAATCCTGAAGGTAAGCACTTTGAGCCTGATTAACCAGTATGACTCGTTTGAGCCCTTGAACAGCACCTTTCAGAGCTTCAAGCAGATATCATTAGAGCTTTCAACGGGTCTGGTCAGAGCTTGCAGCAAGTTTATAAGAACAAGATAGTGGAATAGAAAAATGTGTGATTCAGATAGCCGGGCCGCCGAAGGCGGCCGCCCTGCCCAGTGAATTTTCATGTCCCACGCTTAGCAAACTTTTCCTACCCAAGGGTTCAAGCTTCAAGCAACATCTCATCCGATCTTCCACCAGCACTCAAGCAGCACTTATCAGAGCTTCAAGCAGCATTCGGGCGTAAAGAGTGTGGATTCACATCTCAAGTCTCAAGGCAGTCGAACTAGAAAAGGTCAGTAATCCGTAATCATGTTCATGCTAACACCTCACGGGGTAATAAAGTTCTCAATAGATGTGTGTTTTCCTTATTTTCTGTTGCAGCATGCAAGCCACTAACCTCGTTCCACTGCACGTTCTTGTTGCCCTCGCGCTTTTCTAAGTTAGCCACGCCATCTGCGGCGTCTCCGTGTAGTGTCGAAGATAGGCTTGCGCCCACCCAGAGTTTCCCGAGCGCTGAAATTGTTTGTTAAATGGCCACCTACTGATAACCGCTTGATTTCGGCTATGATATTGAAACAGACCATCCTCATTCGCCTTTCTTAGCTTTTCGAGGCCGTCTTTCAGATTCACGAGCTCCTTCTTAGCATTCTCTTCGCCTTCAAGGTTGCCAACGGCACTGCTGTCACGCATTTTAATGAAGTGCTGGGTGAAGTGGTCGAATGCTTCGCGGAACGCTAGTTCAGTGTTACGAACGGCTGAGAATTGCTCTAAGGACGGCAGTATCGTGGAATTTTATCTGATCAATGTCTTACTCTTTGTCATGCGCAACGCGATCGGGGCCTGGTCTCCGTCGCGTGGCCTAGAAGAGCAGCCTTATGTTGTTAGATTATTTTGAGATGGTTTACGTAAGTCATATTCGATCTAAAGCTTACAGTCCTCCGAAGCGGTCGACGACACTTCCGACTTGCCGGTACCGAGCTCGTATGTCGAATGTTCGTTCTCGTTCTCTCCGTCCGGCGGGCCACGTGCTGCAACGTATGCGTTCCTAACGTCGTTCCTAAAACGTTTTCGATTCACATTATTATCGTGCCGAAGAAAACTGTGGCTGTCTGATGCGAAATGTTCCGTCCTATTGGGACAAACACAGTTTTAGGCGTTTGGTAACATGCAATTCGTGCTTGTAATTATGCAGTTCTCCATGCGATATTCATTGTAATTCCATGTCATTTTAGCCGCGTCAGAATGCGCATCAAAAAGATCGAAATCGAGGGCTTCAAGTCGTACGCGCAGCGTCAGGTCGTCAACGATCTCGACCCGCAGTTCAACGCGATAACGGGCATGAACGGGTCGGGCAAGTCAAACTTCCTCGACTCCATCTGCTACCTCCTCGGCATCACTAACCTCACGCAGGAGCGTTCTGGAGGATGGAACGTTGCGGAAGAGTGTGCTCTGCTCCGCATGAGTATGTCCTACACCGTGCTGAATGCACCACGGAACGTTCTGTACCAAAGTTTTTTGCGCAGTATGGCCTATTCCGTGCCCTTCCGCGTAAGGCACGGACCGTGCCTTACAGCCTGAAGTGTGCTTACTCTTGCTGCACATAGTACGGACAGTGCCGCGCTGTGATAAACATACTACGGACTCAGGGACAATGTACCGCACGTTGCGAAGCGCGGCACGGACCACACCGTGCTACAAGCAGTACGAACACGCTGGTGCGCTCAGTAGAACACGTACCGTGCAGCTACGGACCTGTAAGCCATGCCAAACACTGAGTGTGGCCAATGCTACGTAGCCTGTCCTGTGCTCGGAACGTGCGGAAGTTTGTGTCGTGCCGAAAGTACCTAGGACACATTCCGTGCCAGTACAGACATGTCACGCGTGCTCTACACAGTGTGCCCAATGGTACGCAGCGTGCTGTATACTCTGGCCGTACCGATCTTTATACCATTCAGGACGTACGGACACAATCATCGTACTGAACACTTTCGTACGGCTTGCCCCTCCCCTTCCTTGCTGCAAGCTGTGCCCGGTAGTGTCCTTCCGTACCGCACGCTATACTGGCCCCGGATGTCATGGGACTCTCTCGCTGTTGCCTCATACTAAAAATTGTGCTGAGCACAGATCCTCTCAAAATAGTGGCACGACGATTCAGAGTCTACTCTGTTCAAATTTAAAGCTATCTCAACCGTTTTTCAGGTGAGGACACATAACCTCGCGTACCAGAAACTCGAGCGCGAGATCGAGCTCCTCGAGCGGAAACTTGTCGCCTACGTACTACGCCTGCAAGGTTTGTTGGACGCGAAGACGCACCCATGCTGGGCGTCCTACATGCTCCCATCGCGCTTAACAATCATTTTTAGAGGAGCGCTGTGAACTCGGCGCAAGGTGCGGAGCAGAAGCGCGAGCAGTTCGACGCGTGCCTCGAGGAGATAAGGCAGACGGAGGAGGCCGTCGTGAACGGCGAGGAGGAGTACCGCCAAATGGAGGCCGCTAAGAGCAATGTAATTTTCGTAATTCGTACAATATAGCATTTATTTTTCCTTTCCAAAACATAATTTATTTGACCTTGTTTCTTAGTTTTTCGAGTATTTCGGGAGGGAACTCCTTCCATTTGCTGACTTCCAGGCCATGAGCCAGGAGCGCCAGGACGTCGAGGAGAGGCTGAAGGAGCTGCGCAAACGCCGCGGAGCTGGAGTCGGAGTACGACGGCAAGGTGGCCGGTCAGTAGGAGCTCCAGAGGAACATCGAGCGCAAGAAGAAGTCCGTCAAGGAAGTAAGTGACGTGGACGCTTATGCAGAGGGTTACTCTCTTCTGCATTTCAGGACAAGAAAGCGTTGGCGAAGAAGCGCGAGGAGCTCGTGAAGGAGGAGGCTGAGCGCGGCAATGAGGAGCGGCGCGGCAACTTGGCCGAGGAGAAGGTGCTCAACGCGCGCAAGAAGCTCGAGGCGCTCGCCATGGGCATGACCATCGACGAGCAGGGCAACGTCGTCACGCTCGAGGGCCAGCTTGCGGGTACGCGCATCTCTGCTTAATTTGTGGTGAAGCTTGGAAAGGGACGATGTGTGCCAATGTCGGTCTCCGGGCCGCATAGGACCGAGGTCCGGACCTCACATTAATGATTCGCACTTTCCGGGGTCCCAACAAATGCGTTTTCGAAAGGTTCATCAACCTGTAAAAGCCGCTGAGCATACTATCCGAGTAGCTCATGAACGTGACCCAAACTTTTCGATGAGTGTATCATGCTAGCCGAGCATTTTTATCAGAGCTTACGGTCGCTGTCGGACGAGCCCATTACCCACTTCGAACAGCTAATTATCTCTTTCTGAGCAGCATATCAACTTGGAAAAGATCAGCTCGCAAAACCCCGGCTAGCTCGTCTCCCATCCTCTCATTTTCTTCTTCGCTAAACCTCGAGCCATTTTTGAACCTGTACGAGCAGCCACCATCTAGGGAAATGCTTTAGCATAACAGCCTTCTTTAGCTAACGTCAAGCTGCGATCGCAGACCTCGGAGGCCTCGGCCAACGGTGAGATCTTCGACAATCATGGTTGTAAGTCTGCAGATTTTTTCGCTCGACTCCTCACATTCTGATTTTAGAACAACCTCGAGGAGCCGTTCTCGGGCTCGGAGAACGAGACTCCGCGCGAGCCGCTCAAGCCGTCACTGGCGGTGGCGCGTCGACGCATTCGCACTCTCTCTGGAACCATCTCGGTAGTCGGTTTCAGTCCGAAGTGGGGCGGACTGACCATGTGCCTAAGCTGTCTGCATTTCTTCGACCTGCCCGATATGACCTGAAAGTTCGCTGAGTAAGTAAATTTCTGGACAAGTTAGGAGCAAGTCGCAGTGGAAGTGGTGCTAAGTGAGACTCTGTTACTACCATGTAGAAAACTACAGATTTTTTTTTCCATTCCGATTTTATTGTCTGATTCCAACACACCGTTTGCGTTTTAGGCACCTGCTCCAGGAGCACCACATCGTGATCAAGGACGTGGATCTGATCGTTGAATCGAAGCGCTACGAGGAACATTGGCGCCAACGTTTCGCGAAGGAGAGCGTCGACAAGATTTTCCCGAAGATCGTGCCGGGCGAGAACAATCCGTTGAAAGGTGCGTTTTGTCAAACGTGCGACTCGGAAAAACGCGAAAATTTAGGCAAGGTCGAGTACTACTTCGAGATGTCCGAGGAGGACTACGCTCTGCGTCAGCGTCTCGCCAGGCGTCGCCTGTAAGAGGTACGCATTGGACGCATTGGAATCATGAAATTTCGGATGTTGGTACCAGACGCATGAATGATGAGCTGCTCGACTCCTTATGCCCGCGCAATGAACAGCTCGTTAGCGAGCTGGACAGCGCGCTGTCACATAGCGCATCCCAGTCATCCCATCCCCAGCATTTCGCCACACTTGTCCGAGCAGCCCAGGCCTCCTTTTTATTCCAAGCAGTGCACCGCTTTGTCCGAGCAACCCGTCTCTTATGTCGATGTCCGAGAAGTCCATTACTCTTGTCCGAGCACCTTATCCCGCATGTGCGAGCAACCATTGCACGTAATCCTGCAGTACATCACCCCTTCCGGACGGTCAATCGCCATTTCCGGGCAGCCTAAGGCCCGTAAGAGAGCTGGGCGGAGTTTTTTGGGCAACCGAGCGTACGACCACCTTTTGCGCGCATTCCATAACTCGTTCAGTGTAGCCTAAGGCCCGTTGCGAGCATGCCATTACCTATGCTTGAGCAGAGCATGGAAGACCCATCTTTTGTCCCTTTAGGCTCCGTCGTGACAGCAGCCGTGCATATTCTGCCGCTACACCGCGAAGGGCACCGCTCGAAGATCAACCGCCACCTCTACATGATCCACCACCTGAACCGCGGCTCGCCGGACAGCCTCGTCTTCGTGCCCGAGTACATCGACCACCTCAAGGAGAAGCTCAACCGGTACGCTCTTCGCGTAGTTTTTCTAGGCGGGAGCTACCACTCAAGCCAAGGGCCGAGCCGAGAAAATCGGCTAGTAGTTATTTGGACGTATGACTCACCAATCTGACTGATGATATGCCGAATCTCTCCTTCGCTGAGAGGATGGTTGGCTACCGTGTAGTCAAACAGGTCGCCGCCGTTGCAGTACTCCAGGACCAGGAGCATTCGCGGCTCATTCTCTGTATGCTTCAGAAGAGACACGATGTTTGCGCATGTTCCTCGCAGTTCCTGAGTAGCATCGATGTCAAAATTTCAAGCGCATGTCCCTACCTTCATTATTGCGATTTCGCGCTCGAGCTGCTTGGTGTCCACGTCCCGCTTCTCGATCACTTTGATTGCGACCATGGTATTGTCGCCATTCTAAAGCTTCACGCTTCTAGCAGTGGATTGCTGGAGTCAATCTTCATCAGTGTTTTGACTTTGACTCAAAACTTCTACCTCTACTTCTACCTCTAACGGGTTGAAATCTGAACTTCTACCTCTGCTTCTACCTCAACCAGCTGAAGTTCGGAGTTTAACTTATATTCAATAGTGATCTCGTTTTACTGACATCCTGATATAGTGCTAATAACAGCAAAACTTTTAATTCTACACATACTGGGTCAAAGTATGAACTTCTTCCTCTACTTCTACAATTACCCGGCGAATATTTGAACTTCTACCTCTACCTCTTCATCGCATAGAATTAGAAGTAAAAGTGGCGGTAGAAGTCAAATCACTGATCTTCACGCATGTGACATGCTTAACTCTAACTACCTGCGTCAAGGTGCCGCGGAAGACGACCCCGAAGCTTCCGTGGCCAGCGTATGTCAGTGCTTTCCTGCACGTCCATCATGTGTCAGATCGCTAGCAGTGCCGGTTGGGATAGGACCGAATAGGACGAATAGTCAGAGACAGGCAGTCCGAAGAGATCAGAGATAGAAGTCACGACGTTGACCTGATGTGCGTCGTCGTTGTCCCGAATCTGAGGAGGGAGAAAGATTCCTAGAATCATCACTCGTCTAAGGGCAGCTTCGAAAACCATGGAAAACACGTAGTAACGGATGGATATCACGATTAACGAGGCATAAAAACATACGACTAAATGTGGGACGCAATGCACGGTACGCGAACATTTACTGGTCTACTAAAAATCGTTGTAAACGTAACCCTGTATACATACGGGTACGCGTAATAAGGCCTGCTAAAACGGGCTAACATCTGCTGGTGCTTTCGCGCTGTTTTCTGAAAACAACCTTAGCAATACTTCGTTAGAGCAGCCTGCGCTATCTTATATCAATAACATCGAAATTCCAGCATGCCACAACGCACGCGTCCACACTCCGGCGCAGACGCAAGTCCGCAGGCGGCCATATATTAGCCGGGGAGCTGACCTGGGGGTGCTGGCTCGGAACGTGGCGGCTCGGAAGCAATCAGCCAGGGTGTCTGATGGGAGGAAACCCGCCCGATCGGAGCGTGGAGGAATGCGTTTCGATTCGCATATATAGCGCCCATTAATAATCCGCTTATGCGTGCGACGTGTTATTGTGCACGGTGCTGAGTGACGATACGAAAATACGGGAGGGTTTCAGTGGACATAATGTAGCATGAGGAAGAATTTGGCGCACGCTTCCGAAAAACTGTTGGCGCGAGGCTTCACGCAGGTAGACCGTTAAGATAGTTGCTACAAGCAATAATCTCTGTAAGAAAGCGCGCTTTCGCGGGGGTGCCATACAAGGTGGAAAATAGCCCGGGGATCCACACAACCGACTAGTGCTGCAAAAATGAATGATTCGTGGTGTGTGGCAAGCGGTTCGCATGCGACATGCAATGACCTGGTCCGTTCACCGACAACCACCTTGCCTTCATCGGTCACTTCAGGTTCATGCAAACCAGTAGCGCTGCACGCTTATCACTCTTCGCTTGACCGAGACCGGGGCTGGTTCGGTCCTCGTCCCAACCTGGCCTTTAAGTCCTGGTGAGTCCAGGTCTTGGTCCTGGTACTCCGGCAAAAAGTGCCCATGCCTGTCCGAGGCACTAGTGTGGTGGAGGTGTCAGAGACCGTAAAACACGCTAATTATGGACCCACGTCGCCAGTTCTTTAGTCAGGGCTCTCGAAGCTAAATCAAGCAGTGCATGCGGAAGGCATCAGGACAGGGCAAATCTGTGCCGATGGGAATCGTACGTGGAGACCTACGTTGATCCTACTGAAATCCATGCACTCTCCAACACAACACAAGACAGTCGTGTGGCATTCTCATGCGACAATAGTCCTCATGCTACTCCTGCCACCATGGTAGACGTCAAAAGGGCCGGAACAGACACGGCTACCACACGGCCAGGACATGGACACGACCTGTTATGTAAATTTGCGACGGACAGGAGTCGTACCGAGCTCGATGAGGTCGTCCGCCTTCGGTTGTGTGCGTGTGCGCTTGGTCGGCGTCGGCGGCGTGTCCTGAACGTCACTCGGGCGGCGGTGCTTCTTTCCAATGCTAAACCACAAAGCGGATTAGCACCTCTCGCTAGCACGCGGCGGACGCTAAGTCATTCAGCGTCTGATACGCAGAAGAGTCATGGCTGTTTTATGCACACTCGCATCCCTAACATATTGAAATTTAGGACCACTAGTTTGCGTGCAAAACTGAAGGCTCGGATGAATGATTCGACGAAAGTATCCGCGAAACGCTGCGTACTACCCATACCAGTCCATTCACTAATCATTCCCAGACTTTAGCCGCCAAACCGGCATGACCTTCAGTCCGCAGACAGCCTTCGGGGTGCGACCGAAACACACTCGAGTGATTTATGGCCCCACGACTTGCGGTCATTAATTAGCGAGGGATGCAAAATGACAAGGTAATTGTCCGTAATGCGTTCGAACGGCCATCGCAGGGAAAAGATGACGGCACGTTCCGCAATTAGCCGGATCGGACGGTGGTCTAAGATAGTTTTAGTCGTTGGGAAGCATACCAGAACTTCAAACTTGCTCAAAACTACAATCTACCGGGTTGCAAAGCATGCCGCTAATTCCAAACTTGGGGACTAAGCGTTACTCTAGTTCACACACTTGGACTTCGGTAAAGTGTCCAGGCAGGAATTCCTGAACACGTAAGGCAGAGCCCACTTTAATTCGGGATACAAGTGTGGACTGGACAACGTGTCATCTGTCTCACAAACGACATCAACCGGCGGAAATGCCTTTTTGAGGCCTTCGAGACGGAAACGGAATCATATTTCGCCGTAACAGACTCACTCACAACTGGGCGCCCAATCACCCACTAGTGCATACTAGCTCTGATGCACATAACGCTCCCAGGAAGTTTCCGTGAAAACTTTCGTATGGTCTATGAAGAAGCGGCTTACACAGCGACCGCCCGCTCGGCGCTAGCGTCCTCGATGTTTTTGCTGGCGCTACGCAAGCGTCCCCTGCGCGCTTTCGGCGTCAGCTTCGCCGCTGCTCCGATCCGAGTGTCCTTTGCGACGGCTCCGTTCGCGCCGCCATTCTGCTCGGACGGAGGCGTCTGCTCATCGACGATCACGCGGCCTTCTGAGCTAAACAGGGATGCATTACTTTGTGAAGCCAGTCGGAATTCACTGCATATAGGAAGCTATTCAGATTTCGGTCGACGTTTAGGTATGCAGGTTTGGGGCAGCTTTTAGGATCCCAGCTTGGCTAGCCGCCTAGAGAGGCCATTTCCACAACTGCCCCGAGATAATTCTGCTTTCCTCGTGTCGTTGTCCTCGTCTACCTGTTTGAGATGAACCTCTGGGTCCAAAATGCCTTCCAGTACAGCTATAGGCGAAGCGACACAAAAGGCGCATAGGGACAAAAGGGTTGGCCTATTTTCCACGGGACTGTGTCTGCCTCTCTTAGGACCTACGACATGCTACTGGCAAGCCTAAGCATCCCATAGCCCTTTAGAATGCAGGTTCGGACTGACCCAACAACAAGCTCAGAGATTCAGGTGTTTGGGGTAATGTGTTCGTACCCCGTATCCGCGTGGGCATCGTCACTGTCGACAGCGTCCGATGAAGATGTGATGCCGTTGCGGGTGCTGCCCTCGCCCTCCTCGTCGATCTTCTTGAATCGTGCCTGCTGCTGCTCCACTGATGCGTCACCGACCGGTATGATTCGCACGGAAGAGAGTTCTGAAAAATAAAACGTTACTTTGATACTCACTTGGATACGCAAAAACACGTTGCAGGTCACTCCCGAGGATACAGAGAGGTTAGGTAAACCGAGAGGTGATGGGAACGGTAGGTGGTTAAGGAAGCAGGCCTACACGCCTGGTATGGGCCTAAACATAGGGCTATAAGTAGGCTGTACGCCTAAGCATGAGCCTACGGATGACTATAGTCCGCAAGAAGCCAGTAAGCCTAAGCAAAAAGCCGACACAAAGGTGCACGCCTAAGCATAGCTCGGCTAAGTCTATATCTAACCTGTATGCCTAAGCGTACACACTGTATGTGGTTGTCTATTTGTCGCGAACTATACATTTCAAAAGAGGCGTAATAATGCAAACAATTTTCCTACAACTCAAGTTCTCACTCCATCGAAATTAACCGAAATCTGCTATGTCGAAACCCTAGAGTGAGCAAGAATGAGCCGTAAAGGACTCAGTGGAAATAAAGTCATCAAAGGAAGACGTGCAGCCATGTGGCGCGCGTGATTTTAGGCCGGCTCCCGGTGGGAATAAACAAGAAACGCGCGCTTTGGCGCGCCGTTTGGCGTCGTGGCGAACGCACTTGACCCGTCGTGGGCGCACTTGCCCTGGACGCAGGCGATTGCCACCCGCCGCCCTGCGTGAGGAAAGGGCCCGCGGATGGCAGCCCACTGGAAGAAGGGGTCTAGTGGAGGCAGCGGCGGCGGACCGTCGGAGGGGAATGGACGACGCACAATCACCGCTCTGGTGGCGGTGGCATCGACTGCCACCACCCTCGCGGCGTCCATATCCCCAGCACGCGAACCCGCGTGATCGGTGGCGAGTCAACCGACGTTTCGAAAGACGTCGAAAA
>JNEY01000311.1:113085-136164 GCA_020875895.1 Aphelenchus avenae
AGAACTTCGATCCGCAGCTGCTCAACGATCTCCTCTCCGCGCTCCAGCCGTCCGGACCTCCGTCGTCGAAGTTCAACCGTCAGCAGAAGCGCAAATAACCGTCATGTCCCCCTTTGTCGCCTCCATTTACTCTTGTGCCTCCCAACTCAGACCCACTTGTTTCGTTTTTACTTGTTTCCTTCGTACCTGCCTCCTCTCCAAACTCGTCTCCACGTCTCCCCCTATGCTCCGTTATTAAGCCCTGTATTGTTCTACGCTGCCAGCCTGGAAAAGCTGGCCTTAGTGGAGCGGGGCATGTCATAAGGCGATGGCTAGCGCTCTCGTTCCCACACCGTCGCCTTTAGTGTAATCTCCCATCGTCCCCCAACCAGACCTTTTCGTTTCTGTTCTTTTCTCTTTCGGTCCGCTCCGCACGGTCGTGTGTGGAATAAACTGAGAGCTTTAATTCGCAGCAGCGTACAGACTTATTAGAGGAACACTCAAAACCGGAACACTTATTTGCGGAACGTTCATATGCGGAACAACCCATAATTCGCTTACCCAGCCAGCTTAGCCCCTGTAACTCACCCAGCGCCCACGCATAGGCTCAGGCTTAGGCTGTTCAGATTTGGCTTAGGCTTTGGCTCAGAATATGTGTTGTTCCGCAAGTGAGTGTTCCGGTTTTGCAGTTCCGCAAAAAAGTGTACCGCTTTTGTAGTTCCGCAAAAAAAGCGTTCCGCAAATAAGTTTTCCGCAGAGTAATGACCTGAGGAAGTCGGTTGCAAAAGACCGCACAGTTAATGGATTCAACGGGAACCTAGAGCATTCCTAAGATGGCAATCAACGCCATGCATTAGTCTGTGGCTTATCATTAGCTGATAAACAGCTAGGTGGTGTATACGAAAGTAGGCAAAGGCTGATGTGCACGAGACGCCAGCGCTGGGACGCCTAGATGGAATGTAGGGGTCCAGAGTCCGCCGATGGAATGCACGTTAGGAGACGTGGCGTGAGGGCGATACTTAAGCGCCCTGTGGGACGTTAACGAGGCCAGTCTGGGGCTCGGCCACGTCGGTAAGCCATAAAATACCGGGTAGGGCAGTGCTTCTGTCCTGTCAAAGCCATCGAGCAGGGTGAGCCAAGTGAATTATAATGTGACAGCCTGGTCTAGAGATGTGTCGTAACTGCGCAGCGTTTACGCGTATTCAGCTTAGCTGTTTTTTCAGTTACAGATGAAGATTACAATTATGCCTTAGCAAGTTTACGATTTCACTTCGTAGGAAATAGCAGTACATTTCTTTGTGCTATTTTCAACTGTAACTATTCTGTTTTTGCGTTCATACCTGGAAGTTGAAATTTGCAGCATCCGGATCCGTGCAACCCTTCAAGGAGTTCTGCTCGTAATAAGTAACCGTTGCATTTGCGACCAGATCCTGTACTGCTGCAACCATCTGGATCGGAATGCTGGGAAGGTTCTCAGGCGTGATCAGTTCATAAAGCCAAAATGCTTCTACGCCATCGTTTTCCAGGATCGCCAGATTGTCGGCCATGGATGCCTAAACTGTCGTCACAATGACTATCGTTGCGCGAATTTTGTGGAAACCGCTGACAGGTACTGAGTAGAATGAGTACCTTGCCGTCAACAGCCATTAGCAGGTGAACATTTGGACCACCAACGCTACGCACACGACTTTGACGCCTGATTGTCTCGAGCGTGGTGTTTCGCGTCTCCTCCGTCTGCTTTACCCACGCCGCTTTGGCGGAGAAGTCTTCGCCGAAATTGACTATTTTGCCGACGAATTTCAAGCTAAAACTAAGGCCCGCCTCCTTTCGTACGGTGTCCAGTTGAATGTAGCTTTGAAACTTGAAGTTTGCGTCGATATAGTCCTCTTGCACGATTGTCAGCTTTCAATACCACCTTCTCTCCATAGTCGCGTATCAGCAGTTGGCTCTGAACCAGGAACTAATGCATTATTAAAGTACTCGAACAGAGCCATGGGATTGGTTTCAAAATGGGGTGGGGAGGGGGACAAACTCTCCTCCTCCGTAGACATTTCACTGGTTGCCCCTTGCCCCCCCCCCCCCCCATCATCCCGACTCGCTCCCCTAATAACTGCCCCCCTTCCTCATTCTAGACCAAAGCCTAGCCATGTCTTATATAACGGGCGACGTTTTTAGGGCTTTTTATGCTTAGCCGCCACATTCTTTTGGTCCTCGTTAAAGCTTTACTAAGTTCCGTACCTTGTACGCTGCTTGAAGTGTAAGGTTTTTCGCGTAAGAATCCGCAATGCTATCCACTCGTCGCCGAAAACCTTGAGTCAGACTGCTGGACACGTCGATGACGAGTCGATAGTCGTGATGCACCGACTGGGTGACGAGGAGAGAACTTCGTTCCCGCTGGAAGTTCTCCTTTCTCTCCTGATGTACCTTGCTATACGCTCCGCTAAGTGACGCCGCTCCGGTTAGGACACTGAGCACGCCCAAGCTAGCTCCCCAACTGAAGCTAGCTTCCGTTGCTTTCAAATTTCTCTTCACGTAGTCATCGTGTGTTTCGTAAAAGGTTGCCATTGAATCCAAGGACGACTGATGGATCTGAATGCGTAAGCATAACCAGTGAAATGACGGAGGCCTTACTGGCACTTCACTGGTGACGGGAAGGTCACCCGTGAATTAGTGACCTTCGACAAAAGCATCATTATTCGATGTTTCAGAGTGCGGGAAATATAGCTTTTTTTTGTTTAATCTGTAATCCGATTATGGGTTTGATCAAGGGGGACCCTGTGTCCTCCAAATAGTGCCCAGTGGGGTACGTCAGGTTAAAGAAACTGGGAATCGGCTCGAACTAACATCCCTTGGCTTAGCTTATCCGCCAGACATATCCCGATACGCCAATGGTCCCAGCAGATGAATCGCCTAACCAACGGCAGTCGCATTTGGGACGGGGAGAGTTGACCAGCACTTACCGGAATGGCTTCAACATTGTCCGCAATAAAGTATTCTCCGTCTGGCGTCACTTTGCACTTGGAAAAACCGTGTTCGAATACCGGAAGAGTGGTGATGCTGCGCAATGCGTCGTATCCCACGCCGACGAAGCCGCTTAGAGCTTTGGTCGGTGGTACTTCACCGCTCCGTCGGATCAGCTCAGTACATCGCTTGAAGCTCGAAGTATCCGTAACGTGCGTGTCACGATCCACGCCAATCGCTTCTCCGAAGAACAGAAGCAAGAGCATGCAGCGCAGCATGACTCAGCTGTAACCTTAAAAAATGAGTCGAATTTCGAAAAAAAACCTCGGTTGGGACCATGGCACGGGGTTGGAGCGACAATACGGATGAGTCACGCAATGAACATATTCGTGCTTGATGTGGTTCGTTTAAACGATCCATGCGACATGTGATTTCGTAAAGAATTCGGGTTCCCATTCCACGCAAAAGCGCTCAGATATAAGATGAGAGCAAATAAACGATTTTATTCATGGGTTTAAGTTTGGCCAAACGAAGCATTTTTCGTTCGGCTAAAGCCGTTTAAGATTCTATAAAAATGTTAAAATTAATGAGTATAGTGGCCATTTTGTATTGAGTGTTTATGCAGACACTGCATAAAACGCAAAGTGATGGTTATGGCAGAAACTTCTGAGCGCTTCGGAGGGTAAAATGCGTTACACAATTTGACCACCGATTCAGGATTTAAGAGCTTGGAACGTGACCCAGAACAAATGCTTCCCAGCTGTACCACCGATTAGAGGTATCTTGTACAATCATCAGCACAAACGCATGCCTAAAAACTATGGGATGTACTCGGACGGATAGTACGCACTGAATGGCGAGGTATGGAATGTTTATGCCCTAAATGAGTACCGCGACGAAATCTGCTCAGGAGCCCAACAAAGACGACGTAGAAAACGGTTATTTCATTCTCCTTTAAAGTGGTTCGGACCGCTCCTCGTTGCGACTGGGCTTTCCCCTTCATTAGTTCATTCGCTGATAAGGGTTCGACTGAGCCATGCTTGCTCATTTTGGAAGACAAGTGTCCACGAAGAATGTGCGCGTAAACAGAAATAACGTGAAATTAGCAAAACACGGTATAAGGGGGTAGTGTCCTCCTGGGCCCACTTACTGGCCGGCATGGCGACATTGTTTTGAGCGGTCGCTTTGTTTCCGTGTCAGGCAGATTAAAATTCTGCAACGACCCCTCATGTGCGGATAGGCAGGTAAACCCATTCTTACCTCCGGCTGTATTACTGTCATTTCCTGAAGAAGGATCATGCTCCTAGTCATCTAGCTTTCTCCTGTTCAAGTCCGATCACGGTGCACTTTTAATACTACGTCTTCCCGGTCCTATGTTGAAAATTATTGTTACGCCCGTGACGCAAACAGGAGTGGGACACTCGCTCGCGTCATCGGGCCGGCGATAAGAGCATGCATAGAACCTGATACCCGACAAACTCTCGAGGTGAGCCATCATTTAGCTGGCGGGCTCATTTCGGTCATCACACAAGCGAAGCCTACCTAGCAAGTGACGCATTCGCGTTAGGCCCTTGCACGCTATTTCGTAGTACGCAGAGACGTACGTTTGGTCTTTTTCTATCGTCTCATACATGTTGCAAACGACGTATTGGTCTACGCGTAGCATGGTAGTCTCGTATGAACACTGCTGGTGAACTCTAGAAAGAGCCTGTTGGGAGGAGGCATCCTCCGCCCACAACTGCAATGATCAAAGATTGTTTTAAGTTTTACTTCTGACAGCATCCAAGCCAAAAAAACAACATAGGTACAAGAATGTAATCGCAAAATAGTCAACGATGCTAGTGCTTTCCGAACCGGAAGATTTTCTTCAGCGCACTGCTCGACTTCCGCACGGACGACTGCGAGCTTCTGAAATATTGCGGTTAAATTTACGAACTACACTGCCATGGTCAGCAAGTTCAACGACGGATGGAACTCACTCTGTCGAATCGAGGCTCGTGGACCGCGAATGAGTGGCATTGTTCGGCAGCAAAGGCGAATGGACGCCGTTGAGCGGCGACGGACTGGAGATGGAGTTGCTTATCGAGAGACGGTCCACCGACGAATTCGGGCCGATGCTGGAGGCGATCGACCGCGAGAAGCTTCCACCGTCTTCCAGCGCTGAGCAGGAGCTGAGCGTTGTCCTGCCGGCTTGAAGGTGGCAGTGGGTGTTATGGACGATCGGCGTGTCCTGGTCGCCGAGGGATCTAGAAAAGCATAGTTTTATCGTTGATGGTGAACAGCAGGCCTGCCGGAATCGGCATCGCCAGTAAATATGTGTCAGTTGTTATGAATCGAATCGACCATGAAGGCCGTGCACGTTTGATTATTTTCTCCGTTAAGGCATTAGTAAGCACCTTGCACCTACTTTCTAAAATTTCTCTTCACCAGACGTCCCGCTTACCTATCGTTGGCTTTCCAACTTGGTTCACTAAACTTTAGTGAACTGAACTGAACAGACCTCGAGCTCCAGTCCAGCTCATGTTCATCGCGAAAAATTCCAGTTCATCGGAAACACTTCCCTCACCGACACTGTTACCAGCTAACATACGCCGAACAAACTAACCTTATGTCAACGAAGACCAGCAGTGCCGACAACTCCAACGGGTCGCTAAACTGATTGAGCAGCGGCACTGAGCGGAATCCGGGTCGAATGCAGTCGATAGGGAATACCGCCTGACCGATGAACGGGTCTGTCTTGGCGCCGACGAAGTCGCCGTCCTCCACTACAAACCGCAATAGAGCCACCTCCGGACGATGAATGTTGAAGACGAAGGTCTCCTGCCAGATCGGGTTCAGGCCGTTGGACGCTGAAATAAAAGGGTTGTGCAAGAGTCAAAGCTTGGAAAGTAGGGGTTGGCACCCTTCGGAAGGGTCCGTTCTGTTCGATACTGCTGTGGCGTGTTCTTCCGTACCGCTTTACGGGACGGAATACGGAACGTGGAGGGGCGGGAGTCTAATCCAAACCGGAACACCGCACTAATATTCGCCGTTTGCCGCATCATACCGTTCAGTTTTGAGCCATTTCAGCGAATCTCAAGCCTAAACGGTCTAGTGGCAAAGTTGAGGTTAGTACAGAACAGAAACGACACACGGGGCCGTGTCGCAGCCTGTTTGAGAGTCGTACGTGAAGCGTGAACTAAAGGTAGGCAATGGGCAACCGTCCCGTCCTGAACCCTGCCGTGCCGTACCGTTGTACGGCCAGTATGGTACCGTGCGGGCCATGATACGGTACGGCTCCTGTACGGCACGTCCTCGTTGTGAAATACCGGAAAGTCGAAGCCGTCCCATAGGTATTGAACCTCAACCCGTACCGTACTGACCCCTTCCGTATCGTACTGCCGTACCGTCGTTGTACGGTACTGCCGTACCACCAGTACGACTGCCGATCTTTAGCGTGAAACACTGACATTCTTAACCAGAAGGCTTCCGAAAACGCTTACTGATCGTGTTTGTCCTGAACGCGCCGGAGTCCGCCGGCAGTCCGATCACTTCGACCTCGACGAACGGCGAGCAGATGCCCTTAGTGTGGTCTTTACGAGAAAGGTGACGACCCGCGATGATTTGTACTGTCAATGAGATAGGGAATGCTCCTGTCGGAATGGTTTCCTCGCTGATCACGTCCGGCTTGAAGGTCTCGTCCATCAGGTACTGCGGCTTGAGGACGTATCCGCATCGACCGTTGGCGAGGAATCGTCCTTCGTTGAGCTGCATAGCGCGATCACCGGTCTGGTAGTTCAGAGCGACCTAAAATTCCTCAGGTTAAGGCAATAGCAAAGCTGTAAAGCTTCGGAGCAAGCGATAGCCTCGGACAGGTAAGAATTCAGAATTACTTTCATAGCTTACGAATCCTTGTCCCCCTCAAAATGCATTATTTTCTTCACCCAGACTCCGTTTTTAAGCCTAGGCGGTCCTGTGGCAAGCACGTGAGGCTGAAGCGCAGACGAAGAGCACGAGTATCATCCGCTGATCTGAGTACGCATTTGTGGTGCTTACCATGTGACATCCCGAGTTCCACATCGGTATCGGGTTGAAGTTGGTCGACGTCAACCGGCTGGCTTGCGGGTAGACTCTGGACAACTGCCGGGAATTGAAGGAGATGAGCCCCTTCTCCAGGAGCTTCTCGTGCTTCGACTCGCTGAAGGAGCACATCTCGTAGAAGGTCGTCCGCGGGTCTTGCACCACGAAGTCCGGGTTGAAGGGGACCGCCTGAAATGGCGCAAGTATAGCATAATGACAACGTCGCATTCACTGCTTTTAGCTTGAGTATTGGTAATCATTGACAGGGGCCCCGAACTTTGGGGCGCGTCCCGACCATAACCTAGGCCGCTCAAGCGGCTTGGAAATAGTCGTAGTTAAAAGAAGCACAAGGACCACTAGGGTGTTATCGGCGTTGATTCCGAAAAAGGGGAAGATTAGCTACGTCCCTGTATAAATGTGCTTACCTGGCAGTACACCACCAGGCTTGACAGCTCGTTGGCTATCCTCAGTTGCTTCTCCTTCGTCCTCAGCAGGTGCACCTTGTCGTTAGCGGTCCTCGTGAGCGAGTGCATGGTGTTGATCCAATCGTCCATGTCCTCCCGCTGCTCGGCCGCCACGATGAACTCCTGGACGTTCCAGTGGGACGACGCCTGGGAGATACGGAACGCATTGGGACGGTCGGATTCGCACTAAATACGGAATATTTTCATGACTTCCTCTGAGAAGATCCCTACCCTTTCGATGACTGAGCCCGCAAGCTCAATGGAGTGGTAGTTCAGCGGCTCGCCGTTGTTGCAGTTCCCGTTACTGGCCACTTCCTGGACGTACTCGGGCGGGAACCAGCCGACCTTGCCTTCGTAGCGACCCTTCCACATCTCCGGCTCCTTGCGAACGATGGTGATGTGGGCATTCGCCGGGAAGGAGAGGTCGTCTCGATGAACGCCCATGTAGTCCTTCGTCGCGATGGCTTCGATCTAAATCGGGTGGTTGGCTTGATGATGTAATTACTTCGGACGTACCTCCTTATCGAGGTCCTTCAGCTCCATGTAGCAGCCTGGAGCGGCTCCGGTCAGCTCGCTGCTGGTGTACTGGCCGACATTCTTCTCGTTCACCGGGAACTTGAGGCACACTCCTCTCACAAAGTCTCTCGACGAGTAGAAGTCGACGATTTGGTTGAGGTTCTCGAAAACGGTTCCGTTCACGACGAAGATGCGTCCGTCGCGCTTCAGCCGGTAGTGCCAAAACTCTCCGTCGACCCTGAAGAAAGGCAACGTGGGCAAGCATGAGCGAAGCGGAAGTACTTACCGCAACGAAAGCACAAAGACGTTCCGGTCAGAGCTGCTATAGCGGACCAAGAATGCGCCGTCTTCTCGCACCGTATTTAGCAGCTCCTCCGCCCTCTGCTTGTCCGCTTTGTCCGAAAACCACCTGAAAAAGCGTGTATTATGGGCCCTCTAATGCAAACACCACGGTTCAGGACAAGATATTTGAGTCGTGCAAAGGATACGTCAGGCCTTACGAAAATTGAATTTTACGCCGCGTCTAAAGCTAAACTTGGTTCAAAGACGTTTGGGACATGGTTACATTCGGGGCCGAATATTTTCTTCCGATCTCGAGGCTATGTTTGGGCGGTTTGTATCTTGGGCAAATCAACCAAAAAGTGCATAACTGCAAGACTAGCAGGGCCAAATGGGACAGGCAGTGCCCTCATGTCAACTGACAGGTTCCCGATGTTCATGGAAAGCCAGAGGCCCTGAATACACTTAGGCCATAATCTACTTCGTAGCAGTAGCCTAAATCGCGGTCCAAAAGAAGACGTCTCTAGTGCACGTGGCCCATCTTAAGCACCCACTTACGGCTGGTTGAGATGCGGCTGCGGCTGAGGACACGGAGTGACGAGGTAGGCACGGAATGCCGGCGTGACGAGGGAGTGCTTCGTGTAGTAGCTGATCAGCTCGTAGAGCGTGTCCTTCTTGATGGTATCCAGGAAGAAGTACTTCTTCTCGCCGTTGTGCATCGACGTCTTTATGCGGCAGTGGTGGACCAGCTTGTCGTAGAGGAATGACAACGTGTAGTCTCCGATGAATGTGCCCGATTCGCGGACGAGGAACACGCCGTTGCCCTTGTCAGTCTGCTCCAGCAAGCGCTCTTTCGATTCCTAAAGTTCCTTTGTCATCCGCAGGATCGTGACATTTTTGGTTGTTTTTGATGGGGAAAAACAAAAATAACGTCGTTTACCGGGGATTTTCTAAGCCCGGAAAACCGAATGACTTTGGGTAAAAATACAGTGAAAAAATGAGATTTTTATCAGTACGAACAAGTTTTGAAAGATCTGGACAATTTTCCCTTAAAAGTCCTTAATCTCCCTCTATTATCCTGAACCACTAAGCTCTTAAGCATCGTAAAAAACACTAGGTACCTTATTTAAAGTACACCAACTTAAGTACCTATCTTACGTTGAGCTCTAGGGCCCGGAATATTTTTATTCATTTTTGGACGTTAATAACGGGATTTCGGGATTTGCTTTCGAGCAAATGCGTGTCGGTCACAAATATCACCATGATCCTCCGTTAACGTTTGAGCCTGAGCATTCTGACAGTTCAGGAATATATCTAAGAATACCGCTCTAAGACCGTACTTAGGGAACTACGGACCAATATTCACGGCGTACAATCACACTCCTTACATCCCGTCCGACTTTGCCGTGGAACCACTCCTCCGTGACGTGCATTTCCTCCGGTCGGACGCCGAAACCGCACAACGAGCTCTCCTCCGGCGTGTCGTCGTCCCCGTTCTGGCTGACGTCGTCCTTGCCCATGAGGGCGTTCGGATCATCGGAGTCCACCGGGTCGAGGATGTAGCACAACCGGTCCGGGAAGAGGACGAACACGTGCTTGGACCATTCCTGAAGCCGTCTGCGTATTGCTTCAAAAAGGAAAAGGAGCGCCTTACGTGCTTGGTGTTGTCCCGAAGGTAGAGGATTCCACGCTTGGCGCACTCCTTTGCGAGAATGTCCGTCTCGAACTCTAAAGAGACGGTCGGAGTGAACACTGCAAGAACCGCCACCCATTGCAAATGTTGCAAGGAGAAGCTTGCGATGCAAGTACCGTCATCGGGCAGCTGGACGGAGACCTCGCTGCTCTCGAGCTGCAGCTTCTTGTGCTTGAGGATGATCTTCTTACGTAGTGCCGCAGGCGAGGGTAGCTGGTACTCGTCCCTGGAGACCGGTGCCGTCAGTAGGTAGTCACCGAGGATCTCCTTGATCTCCTGTGCCATTAGACGCTGGGCTGGTACGGAGCAGTTGTCTTCGATGGACAGGATGAGAGGGAAACTAAAGGGAACAGCTTAGGCTAAGAACGCTTAAGCGATGCTTCCAGAGGCAGAAAGCTGACGTTGCTTCAGGTTACATCACCGAAGCGAAAGCGCATGAGCGCATCTTATCATGACAGAATTTTCGTAAGGCTTAACGAATCGGAACAAGGGTGTAATTTAACTTTTAGGAAGATGCCATGAAGCATGCCATATTTTGGGCATGCATTCGCGAAGTCATGCGTACCAAGCGGTCTCGCATGCAGAAGTATGCAATGTGCGAATTTATTTGATCCGGATCCATGGCATGGCGTTCACGTATTCGGGTAAGTGCTCGCATGCTACCGTTTTCTATGCAAGGCAGGCGTGCGTACGCCTACGACATACATCACGCATGAGCGTGAAGCTAGCTTCCTTGCAACCTCAGTTTGCCTCAAACTCAGGCCTAGCTTTGATGAGCTAAAATCTAGGCCAGACTCCTTGAATTAGTCCGTTACTAATGTTTATTCGTCAGCGAGGACTCCTCTTTTGCTTTTTCTGGTCAACCTGGGGCTTAGACAAAACTCACTCGCTGGTCTGGAACGCATAGTGTCGAATCGTGTGGAGCACATCCCGCAGATTCAGCTTGCTGGTCATGGTGTAGCCGTGGTAGATGACGATTTCGGTGAACTCGTTACCCTTCTTCGCGCCGTCCCAGCAGTCGACTGAAAGCAGGAATTGTTAGCCCACGGGTAGAGAGGGTGTGTACTTACGCTCCACGCAACGACAACCCATCAACAGCGCTCGAGCGTACGCGTCCAGCGACGACTCGCTCTTCAGCTGATCACCGGTGAGGTAGCTAAATTCGACGTGGTGTGTCACCGCCATTTTGGTGGGCTTACGTATTATGCGACGAAGCGATCCAGTAGTGCGTCAGCGGTCTCGTCATATCATGGACGACGCGGTCATTGGTCGGGTCGAAGAGGCAATTCTCTCGCGAGAACAGGTAGTCCACGAACTATAAAGGCACAAGTCAATGTTATGCTTTGTTCCTCAGAAAGCCTACCTCTTCGGTGGTCAAGTGAGGCTCCGGAATGTCGCGTGACATGTCGACTTCTCGCAAGTAGCGCCGCAGGAATTCGCTGCTAAGCTCCTTGCTGTGACCTATTTCGTCCTAAACGCCCCACATGAATAATGCAACAACCGCCGACAGGCGATTCCTACCCCTTGAAACTGACTGACGAACTTGATGAAGTTCGACAGCGTAACCTTCTGGCCGTCTTCCGAAAAGTCGGTAAAGCGGGCATGGAACAGTGCAGCAAAGTTGAGCAGGCGGTTGTGGGCGAGGACGAATGCTTCGAAGCCCATTTCGCCCTCAAACAAGCACAGGGACATTAGCACCATCAGGGGGGGCACTAACCTCCGTGATTTCCTGTAGCTGCTTCGACTGGACTTTGTACTGGAGTGTGGTCTGCACGAACGGTTTCATGTGCTTGATGGTGATGCTGAAAAGGCCACCATAGGAATACCGACCTTCGTGTTCACGAACCTTCCGGTGTCCGGATTCATGATGCTGTAGAACTGCTTCCGCAGCCACCGGTCCACGACGAGGTAGTGAGAAATCTCGGTCATTTCGACGCGTAGATGATGTATGCCTTGGCACCACAGGCGGCATGCTTCCTTCGAGTCAACTAAAGATTATGGTAGTTGAACATTGAAAATACATAACGGTCGCAATCAAGCAACTTACACAAGAAGATCCACTGGTTGAGGACGAAGCTTGTTCCGTAGCTGATGACGAGGATCATCTCCGGGTCGAAGCGCTGGATCTCCTTGTCCTTGCGCCACTTGTCCGCGACCTTCATCGTGCTCTGCTTGTACGCGACCGTCTGCGCCTCCTTCACCAGTCGCAAGTCGAGCACTTGTGGCTTCGCGCCTTTGGCTGACAGCGAGCCGGGCTCGAGCTTCGAGAGCATGATCTGCCGGGTCTCGCGGTTGAAGGAGAGCTTCTTGTACGTCGGATCCCACTTCTTGAGAAGGAGCAGCTTGCATACCTAAAGAAAACTGTGTAAAGAGACTGAAATAATGAGTTATCCATTCAAGCTGGAGGCTATCTTAAGCTTCTAAGAACGCATAGACTAAACTGTTGCTATCATTTGGTTGTGATGTTCTACTGCCCGTACTAAGGATTCGCAACCGGCACACGTACCGTACTGACCCACTCCGCAAAGTACAGTACAGTACGACACGGCGTACGGGCCGTAATACGAAACGGTAGGTTCTAGTACGGACCGTACTAGTGCTGAATATCGAGAAGACCGCAGTCGGACCGTACTATACTGGCCGATCCCACCCGTACCGCAAGGCGTGTTGGCGTGCCCCAGCTGTACAGTTCTCCGTACCGATAGTACGACAGTACGGTACGGCCGCATCGCCTGTTCGATTGCCGACATCTTACCCGTACTGACCAGTACGGTACGGCATGCGGTACGGATAGCGTCGGCAAGTATGGGTGCCTACCTTGTGGCCTTTCTCCATAGCGGTGAAGACCTTCTCGATCTCCATCTCATGGTAGCGGCCGCCGCCCAGGACGCTGCTCGAGTGCTTCCGCGTGCCGTAGTAGCCGCCGCCGGGACGCTGACGGAATCCCATGCTGCCGAAGACGCTAGTGCCGCTGGCTGCGAATCGTCCACGCCTTACGCTCGCATTCGGAGACTGCGTTGCGAGGCTACTGCTCGAGACCAGAGAACGCCCATTCGGTGTCTAAAAGCGGATATAAGGAATGGAGCAGTGAGTTATTCTTACAAAGCGCTCATTGTGCAATCTGTGCAAAATGTGCAATCCTTGAAAGGACAATGGACAATAAGCCGCCGCACATTTTGGGAGGCAGACAAACTGTAGCCCAGGCAACGAAACGGTTGCCTGTCTATTCTTGCACAGATCAAGCAGTCGGAGTATACCTCGGTGCCAGCAACCTCCGAAAACCAGTGGCTTCTTTTTACGTCTCAAAATGGCCGCAAAACCAGCTTGGCAGGTTTGAAAGACGGCCTTCCCGATGCTAGAAACGGGCCGATAGTTTTGCAATCAAGTGTTGCGAAGCTCGTACGTATATGATGATCTGTATCAACAAATGATTTGGGGAAGTTATATCCGCATGCAGCTGGCGTTTTGCTAACCCTCTGAGAGAGCTGCTTATGAGAGCCGATACTTTTTCGCAGATAACTTGGAATACAATGCATTATTTCACCTCTAACCTTCCTAGAGTAAGAAAGCAACACCCGACATAAGAGCGTTGCAAAATAGAGGAAAAGTTTGGCAAACAGTCCTATTCATATCGAGCGGCGACGGGGAAGCATCAAGTGACTTTCCCGCTAGGGAACACAAGGGAGTTTATAAAACAATGAACGACACTAAGCGGCGATTNTATAAGGAATGGAGCAGTGAGTTATTCTTACAAAGCGCTCATTGTGCAATCTGTGCAAAATGTGCAATCCTTGAAAGGACAATGGACAATAAGCCGCCGCACATTTTGGGAGGCAGACAAACTGTAGCCCAGGCAACGAAACGGTTGCCTGTCTATTCTTGCACAGATCAAGCAGTCGGAGTATACCTCGGTGCCAGCAACCTCCGAAAACCAGTGGCTTCTTTTTACGTCTCAAAATGGCCGCAAAACCAGCTTGGCAGGTTTGAAAGACGGCCTTCCCGATGCTAGAAACGGGCCGATAGTTTTGCAATCAAGTGTTGCGAAGCTCGTACGTATATGATGATCTGTATCAACAAATGATTTGGGGAAGTTATATCCGCATGCAGCTGGCGTTTTGCTAACCCTCTGAGAGAGCTGCTTATGAGAGCCGATACTTTTTCGCAGATAACTTGGAATACAATGCATTATTTCACCTCTAACCTTCCTAGAGTAAGAAAGCAACACCCGACATAAGAGCGTTGCAAAATAGAGGAAAAGTTTGGCAAACAGTCCTATTCATATCGAGCGGCGACGGGGAAGCATCAAGTGACTTTCCCGCTAGGGAACACAAGGGAGTTTATAAAACAATGAACGACACTAAGCGGCGATTAGCAGCGATTTGTGACTAACACCGCCGCGGAAGGGTGTCCCGAAACAAGCGACGCTTATCGACAGATTTGACTGCGAAATGCATAGCGCTCGCGAAGGTGCGAACGCGGCGGGTGTTATGCGCGTGAAATACGACGTAATATGACACGTTTCGGAATGAGAATGACGCCACCGACGGCGTCTGAGGGCGGTAGAAAATGGCCCATTTCACCTTAAAGCGACCGTCGGCGCTGGGACAATGAGACGGCTAAGGCGAAAGTGGAATGCGACCGTTTGGGGGTTAATTGCCACAAAGAACATAGCCGCAAGCTATCGACTAATGAGAAGATGCGCGCGCTGCAACATAGTGCGTGCGTCGAGGGGTATCACGGAATTCCGAATTCCGACGGTTTTAGAGCCCAAAATTAAAAATGAACGCTTGCAATACTTACATTGGCCCTAGGTAACATTGCCCGCCGCCGCGCCTCCAAAGATTTTCGTCACACGTCTTAAAACCGCGGCGAACATGTTGCTTTTCCCGCTGCGACAGTCATTTGTATTAACGGTTTCCAATCGCTATACTCTCGCAGAGGCTTACCGCTTTAGAATTCCAAATGTTTTCCGGTTCGCAATTCGGAACGAAAGGATACACTTTATAATTGAGAAAAAAAACTAGCGCATTCAGAATTATGAATAAAATCTGGTCATCCCGGGCACCCTTGGTACGCTCGCTAACTACCTGCATACCAAAACTGCTTTGTACCACGGGCGCATACGGCTCAAATGATGGTGTTGTTGCCGCTGCAAAGACGGAAGAAAAACAAGTGCGGGCAAGACGCGCTGTGGTCAATACGCGCGAGAAATGTGCGCGCGCAAGTGCGAAGGTCAATGGGGCACACGTGGTGTGTGACCTTTTAGCGCGCTTGAAGCGACGACAAAAGTACACCATTTGCAAAGCCGGACAGTACAATAAAAAGGCGCGCGGGGCACAACGAAGTGGCTGCAAGTAAACTTAACAGAAGGCCTGCCGATTCGGGAATGCGATTAGAAATACTCTGCACTAGGGAATAACCGATAAGTGTCTATTCTTGTCAGGCAGGTCAGCGTGGCATGAGGGTCAGCGGCAGAGATGCGCATCTGCCGCGAGTGATCTGGAAGACAAAGTTACATTTCCGTTCGGAAGAAGAGGAAGAAGATGGAAGATAAGTTTTGGCAGCCAGAAGAAGAAGATAATGTTCTATCTTCCGGTCGATTCTTCCGGAAAAAAGTCAGAGGAATACGGAAGGTAAAATTGTACATTGTACATCACTGGTCTGCTCGACTTCGCTGTTTCAGAACGTCGGGACATAACTTGCACTTGGAGAACCTCAAGCTTCAACTTGACACCTGTGACGGACTTACCCCTGCCAAGTACCCTGCGTGCATTGCTGTCAGGCTCGCTTGTGAGTCGCCGCAAATACCCGCTTAGAACAAAAAATTCCCGGGGTCGTTCCGGGAGGAGATTGAGGGATTACCTTGCGGCAGTGAGTGACGGTGACCAGCAGAATGCGGCAGAAGAATGTCACCTTTTCCGCATAGAGCACAACAAAGGACGGCCTGTCGAGAGTCGGCCGCGAATAGTTATGCGCTATTGTGCACTGCTTCTGCCGTTATCTCAGGGGCAGCAGCCGTTCTCGGGGAGCGTCGTTATCACTGTTACGACGCGACAGCGCTCCTCGGAAAGCGGAAAATAGTGCGAATGAAGCGGAATGCGCGATGCGTGAACTCCCGGAACTGCGGACGGCTAGCCGAACGCGACAGACGAAGCTCCGGCCGGCGGCTGGTGGGGGAGAGCTAAGAACGCGCAAAATGACTCCAACAGCGACAAAGATGACGGCGGAGTGAGCGGCTTCTTCCGAAGGAACGCCGGCGCAGAAGACTGGAAGACTCTTACGGGCAGCTGATAGAGTTCGATCGAAGCCGAGAAGAGTGCTCAATGGAAACGCGTATGGGGTCTAGCGGCGATCGATGCATGTGCGCATGCGGGATGAGCGGAAGGGAAAACAAAACAGTCTCGGCGCAATCTGGCGAGACAACGGGAAGACTTACGATTACAGAACGGCTATTTCAGCCTGCGCAAAGTATCAGCAGCTCAGGTTTTTTTCCATTAGCGTGCTCTACAAATTATGTGCTTTCCTGCATTAGCAGATTGCGTTATTGTTTGCGACTAAAAAGACATTTGAGGAAGGAAAACAGACTCATTCTCCGTCACTGGAGAAAAAAAGAAAGCAAACTGACGCGAGGACGCATACGGTGATAACGAGGCAATTACGTCTTGAATTTCGCAAAAGTTTAGTCACTCAGCGTTCCTTCTCCCACCTTATTCAGGCTTTCGTAATTTACACACACTAGATTCCGTAAACAGTGGTTAATCCTTCTGTGAGCGAGCCTTTCCCTATTTCGTCGTTTTGTTTAAAATGCACGTCTTTCCTCCGCCGAGAGAAATGCTTTCGGGGTCGCTTTTTGAGCGAACGCATTGCTAAACAAAGGCTTAGCTCACGCCGAACACATACCCCGACACAAAGCGAGACGCATTGTGTTCATTCATAAGGCACCAGGCGCTAGCAGGTCTTCATATTTGGCTTCTTACGCTTCGGGGCGTTCTTTTTACGTTGCATACTTACGTTGCTGTTTTGGCTCTGAGCCTTGTCGTGTGAAGGCGCAGGCTATGCTGCTCGTGGCTTGGACGCATATAGCATTCGAGAGGGAGCTCTTATCTACTAGAACAAGTAAGTACAGCATTTAAAAGGGAGAGCTAAAAATCCGATGAAGCTTTTTCTTGTGGATTATAGTGTCCAAAAAAACGGAATATTAGGTGCGCGGGAAAGCAGCGGAAATCTAGCTTAGCTGAATAACATTTTTGCATAGCCAATTATAGCAGACAAGCAGATTTTCCTCTAACGGTGAACGACACATTGACAGCAAGTGTGGATACAAGGTGAGCGTGCTCAGTTTGGATGAATGCTGGATGAAATGGAAAGATGTTTGGGGCTCAGCGTGAACGTATTGAGAGAAACTCAATCCACGTTCGTGCGATAGACGCTATCGATTGTGCGTGGAACGCTGATGATTATCGATGCGCGCTGACAGAAAATAAACCGAACCTCACTTGACGTTCACACGTGAATTAAACGTTGACGAGAATAGTCCTTACTAAGAGTTAACTGCACAAAACGGTCCGCGTCACGTGACCGATTTCTAGCAGGACTGGAAGCGATTAAAATGCACGAAAAGCTGCGTAATTTCCTTGCGCGATGAGTCAATTACGCGGTGGCGGTGAGTTAGTTCCCGACGGGCGGCGATTGCGCATCGACGTGCCAGGTGGAATCGGAATCGCGTCGGGAGCGCACTCGGTTCAACGTAACGAACCGCCGCCGCCCGCCCGCTGGTCCACGGACGGTTGGGTGCGGGAAAAGCGTGCGGAAATACCGCCACTGCCGCCGTTGATCACCGCTGCCGCTTGCGTCCATCTGGCTGCAAGCGGCGGCCGGTAGCGATTTGAGGTGATGCACCTCAGATGGTAGGGCTGCTTGAGGCATTAGGGAAGAAATCATTCGGGGCCGATAATCCACTGTTGTACGGGTCGTTTACCACTAAACAGAGTGAACAGAGTGGCGCTAGACGTGAAGGGATAGCATGTGTATCCATTGGCCTATCGCTGTGCTCCGAGAAGTCGGCTCCAGAGCTTCAGTTTACCCCCACCTATTTTGTCTGTTTCTCTGCTACGACTAGGTTAAACCGTGGTGAATCTTCGACTCTGGCTAATGTCCCACAAGAAAGCCGAAGGAAAGGTTTCACGCAATCTTTGAAGGAAGCGGAAAGTGTGTGTTCTTTCAATTCATTTTACCGTGCAGATGCCTACGCTAAGCTTTTACGCCTCCCCAATTACAGTCTAAACCATTCGCACGTTGTGATTTCTCTCTTTTATCTTTCTTGGTCCAATCCATCCAAGAGAGTTAACGATTGTTGATTCACTCAGATGCGTGGACAGACTCAGCCTGACAGCAGAACACTTGAAAACTCGCGGAGAAAAGGCCTGGTAATTTGACACCCAGCCGGTGGTCATGCAGCCGTTCGCGTTTAAACCGCTGTTCAAGGGCCTGCGCTGAACCGCTCTGAAGTCATTTCGTGTTAACGCTTGTTGGACAACCGCGGTATTTATTGTCCCGCTACGATCGCTCTTTGGATATACCGGTATACCACGGTTGGGGACCCTCTTTCTTCTTTGGGCGCTTATCGGCCAAAAAAGCGCTACTTTGTCTCACTTTGTACGTTCGAGACCGAGACTAAGCACCGGCGTTCGGTATTTGGACCGAAACCCCCAGTCCTGAACACCCAAGAAGGCCGCGTGACCCACTTTCTAAGCGGCATTGTCTTCACGCAACTTAATGATAGGCTGTGGCTGCGGTATCACGCAATGCCGTTAAAGATTCCGTTGCATACTTTGGAGAAAGTTCAACACCTGCCGTTTAGCGTCCTTGTTGCAGCGGCAGTTCCGAGCCGCTTCTGGGCATTTTTGGAGATTCTTGTCGGCTCTTTGCAGCCGCGTCCTAGGCCCGACGGGGCGGGCCCGAGCTGGAGTTTTGCTCCGGTCCGGACCGGTTGGGAATTACTCTTCAACGGTTAACTTCCTGCGGATACCGAACACTCCGCGAGATGTTGCGATTTCATTCCATCGAGACATTACTCACACTAAACCATGTCTGTTAAGGCTGATTTATGAGAGGCGCGTACATGCCCGTCTACCTTGGCGATGAGGTTGGCCCTATGGGTCGGCGCGTAAATTTCGCAAATTTCTCGCTTCCTCCGTTCGCATTTCTCCTCGCGAGTTCGCACATCTGTTGCAGTGCGCGTCGAGATTTGCGGCGATGATAAGTGCATGATAAATGCTAATACCATCAACTCGCACTCAGCCGGGTGTCCACATGTCTTTCAGTGAAACGTCCCCACATTTGTCGCACAAGGCTCTCGGACAACACCGGTTGATTTCTATATGTTTACGTGCTATTGAAGCTAAGCGTAGGTAATTTCTTGAGCGTTTCCTGCATCCAGCGGAAATGAATTCCAGAAATAGAAGAAAGTTTCCATTAGCCAAAACATTACCAGTTAATTCCGATGATAATGGAACATTAAAAACGTCGATCAGGCTGCCTGCACTTGCTGCCAACTAATTAAGGGGCCTAATGCACTTGGAAGAAAAGACTCGATAAGATCATGAGAAAATTCTAGCTTCTGTAGAAAACCGCCAATCTGTTCCGCATGGTCCTTCATGGCGGCCACGCTGCCGCTTTGACGAAGCTGCTCTTTCATTACCTAGCTTCCGTGCCTCAAATCCTCGGAGATGAAAGTTCATTTCTTCCGGAAGCTTACGTGTTTCCGTGTTTTCATGCCACTTAAGCGGGCCGGTTGCGTGCGGTTTGCGTGTCTCGTCCCGAGCCGTTTGTTCTTCGGCCGCGTTGTGCATTCCGTGAGTTGTTCGCGCTTCCTTTCCATCCGCAAAGCTGCTTTTCGTCCGGCGCGTTTTTTCTCTGCCCTCGCAAACTTCCGTCCGTCCATGCTAATCGCATTCCGCCGATGCCTTTTCCGGCGTTCGAGAAGGCTGCATGTTTTTTCTCCTTGGCTTGTGCTTAGCGAATCTATTTAAGTGGCCGGCTAGTGTTTTTGGAGTCAAGGAAACAGCGGATTGATCTGTCGTATTTTGAAGAAGACGATGAGAGTATTAGGAATTGTACACTCTGTGTGGAAGTCTTGTCTGTCCTTAACCGAAGTTCACGTTTGCTGACCATTTCATATGCGCGGCCTTGTTCAACGCCTTTGTGGGCCCGGGCCGGGTTAGGCTTTGCTACACAGACCCGCCAAGCGGCAAACAATGTGCTTTCATGCAAAGATCAACCATGTTTCTGACAAATGCGTGCCGGCCCGGGCCGCACCCATGGTTGCTGTAAGAACCAGTGAACCAGTAAGAGTGGGTACCTAAGTGGAACGCCTATGCCCATCTGTTTCGCTTTTTGTAGCTTCCTCAGTGTGCGTACCCATAACTCCTACGTTTTTCCTTTTGCAACTCGTGCTGATTTATTTGCAGCGAGTAGATAAATCTTTGACTTCCTCGTTTCGAAACCATTTATCTTCCCCGCGCCATCGCAGACACAACAAGGTTTCGAACAAAAAAAGTTTTACGCTTATCGCGGGGCCTATCTTCTAGCGATCGCCATTCTTGCTCATTCTCCTTTCGGCATTTGTTTACAAAAACTGATCAGCGCCCTTTCGTCGGTCGGTCCGCAGCGTCGCAAAATGGTGACCCACTTGACGCCCGTAGGCCGCGAGCATTTCATAGCAGCATGCCGAGGACGAATATAAGAGGAGTCATTCATGAGCGACGGTGCTGGTCTACGATGCGTAATGATCTACCTTACAAGCCTAGGGGCCGTCTTTTACACTTCTTTGGGGCTGTTGGAGTTACTGCTTCAGGGAGTAACTCTTACAAAAAATGATCTGGTAGGTACCATTATACGAACCATTATACAAGCAGATGCTTTCCAACTTACTTGCACTTGGTGCGACACAGAGTGTCTTAAGGTGCGTGCCTGCAGGGAACGCCTAAGCGGTGGTGGGAAGGGAGTGCGCGTTGCAATTCTTCCTCAGCACATATGGGTTCTTTGCCGCTCACCTAGTAAATAATGTAGCCTTTTCCGTTGACCTTTACAGCCAAGCTGATATTTCCGCGCTGCGAAAAAGATATTAACGTAAAGGAATCATCCGAAACTTGGGATTTCATTAAGTCCAGACTTCATGGAGTCTGTGCCCCTTGTTCTCGCTAGGTCTTCTGTCCTGCATGCGCCTAGTCTGCTTCTACGTAATAACCTTTTGGGGTGTTGAGGTATGCGCCTAATGTTCGTGGCCATCATTCTTCACTACGTGAGCCTTATGTAGCCATGCCATGACATTTATCCGCTTGTTTTCGTCATAGTTTGCGGGATACGCACCTATGCCCTATCCCCTAACGACCTCATGCGTCATAAAGCTTAGGATAGCATGACCTGTGTTTTTGGCCGATGCGCTAGCTGCCGCGACTGCGTCCAGCGCCTTCCCTCCGCTTTTCGCGGACGTGCCCTTTTGCACGTCGCATTGCGTCGGCTGACGAGAGTCCGCCGCCGCCGCTTCTCCGCCGCTGCTTTCGAGGGGCGGCGTCCCGTCCTCCCGTCGCGTCACCGCTTGTCCATTTCTCCGCCGCCGATGCGTCGCTTGTTTGTTGTGTCATCTGCGCTGCTCAAGCGGCGCATAATCGCCACAATATCACTTTCCACGTTTGATGGACCCCGTGGCGCGTACAAAGTTTATTGTCGCCGTAGACGGGCCGAGACCACCGAGTTGTGCATACATGTTTTCTCATGCTCTTCGTGCGTGTTTTACGGCTTTCTCTCGTACCACTTCTGTGGCTAGAGGACTAGTCCGCTTCAGGAAAGTGACCACTTTTTCAAATTCTCTGCTTGTGACTTAAATCGGTAAAAGCCAAAGGTTGATCCTATCAAGAAGCAGTTCCATTGAAGCTACTTCACCAAAGATTGCTGCCATCACGTCCTAATTCCATGAAAATCCCTTTGGAGCTCTGCCATCGTCTGAGCTGGACACACATGTAGCTTTATTGAACTCCATTCGAGCTTGGAAAAAAGGATGTTCCGCTACTTACATGCTTAGGGACTCTGCCTTCATTTTACCCTCTAGCCTTGTTGGTGACGTCTGTAACAAATGTCGCGTGTTTTTTTCGTTACAAAGTTGCCTGGACCGCAGAGTTCTTCCCTTGCCGCTTTAATCATTTGTGCCGAGCTATTAAGCCCTCGAGTAATTTGTCACTTGCAGAAGTCGCGGACAGATTGAACGACCACCGCAACTCGCGAATTGCTTCGCTAGCCAATCCGGCCCGAGTCCCATCACTGCCACCACCTGCGGTCCGACGCGCAGCACTCCGAAAATGCGGCTCACGCCGTCCACTGCTGCGGCGATGACGCGCGACCGCTTACTGACGCTGTTCACGACGACGGCGCTGTCCCTTCTGACAATCACCACCTGCGGCACTGCGGCGCGTCGCCTTTCGGAGATCCCGCTCGTCGACGTCGGCGGTGAGGTCACGTTCCAAGCGAACGAGAGCGCCGCTGCGAACTTCACACTCCACTATCGAACGGAGTCCAGGCCGATGGAGTTCGGCGACTGCCTCGAGGTCCGCTTCCGCGTCGAGGGCAAGCGAACCAGGTACGAATTCTGACTGAGTGAAAGACTGTTTTAATCAAACCTTAATCCCCGGCGCTAAATTTGAAACGACGTATGCTACAAAATATCGCAAAAAACGCAATGGCGCGTTTACGCTATCCCAGAAACGAACGAGAAAATTGACCTTCCACTGGCCTTTTTCTCTCTCTGATTTGGTTTGGGTGTTCCTTGACCTGCCCTTCTCCTGCATTCGAATATCTTCCCGGGCTATCATGGGAAGCGCCGGCCAGATGCAAATGGCCCGCTCATGCCACCCGCGGTGCCGCTTTTTTTCTCCACGCTTTCGCTGCCGAATCGGAAGTTTTTCACCTTTGCCCGCGTCTGGGAAGTCAATTTATTCCGTGGATGCTTCTGAGAGGGTCATAAAAGCTTCTTGGTCGTGGTAAAAGTCTGCTCGCGATCGATTTCACCTGCTGCATGCGTATGCGACTGCGTACCGCAAAAGGCGTTGAGTCAAGGAGTATGCAAATTGCGAC
>JNEY01000312.1:0-16495 GCA_020875895.1 Aphelenchus avenae
CAACTGACCTTATTTACTTTTAATACGACGCATATAGATCAAACTAGATATGACAGATACGTTCCCCGTTCCGTGGGCCGTGCCTGGTGACCCCTCCCGTGCCGTGGAGCCGGGACGTGGTCGAAAATCTTGTCGTGCCGTGACTCCACTGTTTTTTTTTTTTTTGCGCTATCATGGCGGCAACACGGTCACAGCATGGTTAAAAAAAAGGCAAATTTGGGAGCCGGACGAAATCAAGCATACGCTGGTCAGTCATACGGGAGTGAATGATGTTCGCGTTATATTTGGTTGGGTTGACCGTGCAGGTCTTTTTACCTGCATTCCGAGCTCTATTTATTGGTTTATCATCGACACCGCAGCTTTTTTTTGCAAAATACGACCGTATTTTGCTCATGCGCACAAGGGAGAACGGTCCAACCGTGCTGTGGGCAGGCTGCCCAGTAGGCATTCCAGCCAAGGCCCGGCCTGCGTCGGGGTCTTCAAGTCGAGGACCGGTGGCGGTCCCGTGCTGGGCCTTACGGACCCATGACCTTGTAACGGTTAAGGGGCCTGACTACGATCGCTCACGGGGGAATGGGTAAAAAGTGGTCGCTATTAGAACGCCATTATTGTCTGATTGCGTTCCCCAACCATATAACCCATTGCCTTCGTAGACAGTCTGGTAGATACCCAGAATGAGAATTCTATGATTTCAGGGCAACCATCGTCTAACAACGGTGTGCAGTGTGCATTGGCTAGTGAGAACTCCACGAAGTGGTACTCGATCTCGTGTGATGGCTCTCATGCGTACATTTGTCAGTTTAACTCCACATCGGATGCGCCGCAGCAAACGTGTCCAAAACCGGTGACTTGTCCGTCTGTCACCTGTCCACCGCCAAAACTTTGTCCTACATGCCCGCCACCACCGCAGAAGCAATGCTCTCCCGGATGGACCTATAGCAACGTCACCAGCAAGTGTTATAGTGTAGACATGCGCTGTCAGCGCCCTCAGAATCTGCCGACATTTAGATAGTTAGCGGATATCTCAAGGATGTCAGAAACCAATGTGGGGAACGCTACGCCGAACTTGTGTCGATACACAGCGATGCCGAAAATTTTTGGATCACCGGTATGTTCTTCACCAGTAAGAGTCGTAGTCGAAAGAGGTAACGTGAAAAAATGGAAAAAATGAGTGTAAATGGGCAGATAAGGGCCTCTTTGTATGAATCCGGTTGGTAAATACCAAGCCGTTTGTTCACGCCATCTAAACTTAGCGAACTTTAGACTACCTTCTCAATTCGCTTGGACCGACTAACGCCGCATTTCTGGGTCTCTATGACAAAACAGGAAAGTGCGGCTGGGCATGGCTGGACGGCACTCTGGTGGACTACACCTACTGGGACGCGAAACAGCCATTTGACTGCAAAGGCGACGGTTGGAACGGAACCTACGTGGTGTTCAACCCGGACACATGGAACAATGTTGGCTTTCGACGTTGGGGACAAGCGCATTTTGATTACTGGCTGGTCGCGCCTTGTGTTAAACCGCCAAATTGAATATTTGCCTGAAGTCATTTCACTTGCTCGAGTCGTAAAGCGTCGGATTGATTCGAATCTTTTGCAGACCCTATCCAGGGTACCTAGCCCAAAAATGCAGTGTTCCATTATCGCTGCTTTTGTCTTATGACTTGGAATAAACGCCATAACACAAAATGGCGCTTTCCACGTCTTCATTTCAGCTGACTCAATCGTAGTCGCACGAACAGCTTAAAGGAATTACGCTAGTTCGCCGGCGAACTAAGGACGATTCCTGGAAGCACGCCTTACGCTCCCCTTGTTTACTCACTTTTCGTTTGTCGTTGTCGAACGAAGCGCTTAGTCATGAAGGAGGGAGGGCTAGAATTTCCTTTCAGAAACACATGTTATGCCACCCATCGGAATGACAAAGACTGCACACATGCGGCATATAAAGAGCCATGAATTCTCTGGAACACCTGATGTTCATCTTGTAGGCCAGATTTACGTAATAGTCGGTTAGCATTAATATCCCTCCCTCAAATTGTTTTGAATTTCAACAGTGTAGGGGACGCTGGTCTCTTAACGTTTGTACGTACCGGTTTCGGCGGTTTTTGTCGCAGTCGTTACAGCCGAAAACAATTATATAATGGCGCAAGGTGCATCCAATAGGCGACATGTTATGTATCTTGCAAGAACGATAAAGCATAGGCCTCGGCTGGACCCAAGTGGTTCCCACAAATCCCCTAGATCGGTGGCGTACCGAGGATCCGCTTTTAGGGAGTGGGGCGTGGGCCAAGACCTGGTCCGCCGAAAAATGCCCCTTGGTACCCCCTCACCATATTCTTTCGCGGCCGCCGAAGGTCGCCGCGAACATAAGGGTCCCCCTTTTCTACTTTTCGTTACCTTCGAAATTTAGGGGCGGGGGCATGCCCCCAGTTCCCACTGTCGGTACGCCACTGCCCTACGTGGTTCGTCTCCTAATGCCAGCCCTGTCATCAGTACGCTACACCAGTGCTCATATTGCGTTGTTTAGTCAAAATGAAGCCCTTCCTCTGTGTCGTGCTCCTCGCATCATTTGCTCTGCATGTCGTGGCGGAGGACTGCCAGGACCCGGACGGAACCACCTACCCGGACGGTTGTCAGCGCTGTCACGTCAGTAAGAATTATCCATCTAGTCCAGCTTAATTTCGATATTCTTTGATAGAAGAAATTCCCGTCGTTGACACCTGCAAGGATGGGAAATGGGAAGCGGAAAGTTGCGGTGGCTGCGTCCAGAAAGAAGAATGCGTCGTCCAGTGTGAATAATGGACAAACGGGTTTCTGGACGCATCAGAGACTTCGCTAATTGCTTACAACTCTTCGTCATGCAGTGCTTAATACTTCCAATACCCTTCGTCGATGCTGGTGCAATAAAATTGGTGCAGAACGCCTAAAGTCTAGGGTTTCCTTAGTAAATGAGTCAGCACTGCGAAAGGGGCAAACTAATTTATTGTCCCAGAGAAGGTTCCATGAATCCCGTATCCAACCGCGTTCTATTCACCCGATACGAGTGCGACGGACCAAGCGCTTTTATTTACCTTTAGTTGAGGTACCGGTTACAGGCAGCGAACGGGTTCGAAAATACGCTCCTCTAGTGGGGCCGGAATCATTCGACGTCGATCGCTCGTCAGAATTACTGAACTATTACCTATACGATAATAAAATCTGGACAAGCCGAGAAGTTCGCGTTTTTAACTTTATTTTAGCGTTATAGTTGCGTTCTGTACCGTTACCATGCAAAGACAGTTATTAATAATAATGCAAAGACATGCTCTCGGCATTGAGGTTCTTCAGTTTTTCCTCGTAGAGAGCAATCAATGCCAGAAAATGCCATCAAAAATGCAAATGCAAATGTAGAGAATGCCATCAACAGTCTCCGTTTAATGAGGGCAACCTCCGAAGATATTCCAGAATCAATGATGAATCAATGTCGGTAGTTGTACACTCCTTGCCAACTGCTACGACCGATAACTATCATTTGAATGTGACCTGCTTCATCTCGACTATTCCTACCCGAAGGCTGATGCTTTTCGCGGTGCAAGACGTCCACCAGCTTTGTTTTATCAGCGAACCAACTGAATAAATAATCACACACACGAAATAAAAATGAAACGAGTACATCACACTATTTATGCTAGACGTTTCAATGCTGTCGCGAGCCGAATCGAAGCCCGCATTTGGTCCCCGGGTTCATCGGCGATCCAACCGGACATCCGAAAGCCGTCGAGAACTCGGACATCTGCGCCATCACGTTATTAAGCCGGAATTGGTTCGGCGGGTGCGAAGTGTCGTTCGGGTTGTCGATGCCACAGAATCCCTGAAAACGATTCATTTGGGTAAAGTGCGCCGTAAAATTTTTGCGTAAAGGAAAACAGTTGAATGGCTTACGATTGCATGACTGAAGAAGAAGAGCTGGTCGTGCGTGAGCGCTTCGAGACCTGTTAGAGGCTCGGGATGACTGGACCCCAACGATCTATAGGCCTAAAGTTGTTCCGTTACGGGCTTGTAGAAACATTTTTCGGGCAGAAAACTCGGTCATGCAGGCCCGCTTACATTGAAAGCTGCCAAAGTGCCAAAATAGTCTGCGAGGATTTCCTCTAGGGCCGTTGAACTGAACCTCGGCGCTGCGTGTTTGGAGCTGTATTGCTTGTACTCGTCGGCCATGCAGTTAGCGCCGAGCACGCCGAATCGTTTCTCCGCATCTTTGAAGTACACTGAAACATGTTTCCCATAATATGTGCATGTTCACAAACGCCCATATTGTTAAAAACAGTTAAACAATGAGAAAAACCTACACATAAAATCAAGTCGAAACACGGAGTGAAACAGTTCGTGGCCAAGGATGCTGCCAAGGCCTCCGAAGTTCAACTATTCTGGTTGTGTCGAGTTGAAGAAAGGAAGCTCGGTAAGACTTGGGTTCACACCTGCAAATCTGTCTGTGTATCCAAAATACAGGAAAATTAATTAACATGGCCACAGGTTGCCAGTATGTAGAAATTCGATGTACCAACTTACCAATTTCCCTTTTCTCGGTCCAACCTTTCTCGCCGTGAGTGGGAATGAACGAAGCGGGCGATCCCATAACCGCCTCTTCAAATTGTTTAGAAGCGGCATCGTTTGTCTCCGCTTTCCACTGCCCGACCCTCTCCACTGCACTTTGCCAGGTTTCGTTGGCGTCGAATCGCGGAAAAGAGTAGTACTTGGAGGACGCCTCCTGAGCACCGTAGATGTGGAGCCGAGAATCATCTATCTGAAGGCGAGCGATTCGAATTAGCATGGCTCCGAGCTGCTAGTACGCGAAAATTCGGCCATGCAGTCAAGCTTACCCGCCCTCTGTTGCCGATCCAGTTGTCGGGCATGAATGAACGGGATGCCTCCTGGATTCGCTCGAACAGTTCCCTCACAGGCTGATCGTTCGGCCAAGACAGTCCGCTTCTCTCAGCATACGTTCGAAGCAGTGCCAACGGCAGCACCTTCCAAACTCGTAACGCACATTCGATGCTATTCTGCTCGCATGTGTTGTAGAGTGACACGACGGCGGCAAGCGTAGGATCCGAGATCCGGGTCAGTTCGGTCACGTTTGAGTGCGTCAGAATATCTTAAATGACGTTTGAGTTTAGGCTGAGAACGTCCGTTTTCATCTCAAAAATTCTTATAGTCACTGGCATCGAAAATTTCTGGCAAGGTGTTCATAAAAAAAAGGTTCAAAAACCACACGAAGTAAACCGATGAAAGCGTTTTTCCCCATCGCTTTTGTTCATCTAGTAAGCATTATTCCTCCGCGCCGCCCCTATGCCTACCCCCTCCCGCCGAGGCTTATGACTAAAAAAGTCACTATCGGCGATTGATAGTTTACAAAGTGTCTTTATAGCTAGGCATGGATGTCCCTCGAAACAGGAAGGTAATCATCGATCACTCTGAGAAGCTTTAGCCCCATTCAACACTTTTCCAGTCATTTTTCCGGAAAATAAACAACCGAGCAAGAAAGATCCAGAGCGGTGGCCGAAAACTCATCGACCCTACTCTCCGTAACCAGTCGTAAAGATGAATCTCCGTACCTCGGAAGAGAGCAAGTCTCGAATACTCGATGTCATTGAAAGACGTGGGCGACGAGCTGTGGAAGAACATATTGTCGTGGTGTCTGCGCAGTTCGGCCTTGCTCATTGCGCTGATACTTCCGCATGCGGCGGCGTAGAAGTTTTCGCATGGGTTCACTGCCACATCCATGGCGAAGCGCACCGATGATCCAGGTTCTGGCCGAGGTTCGCTTCGTCCCTTCTTCTGCAGAACGACGGGTAGAGACGTAGCGATAGCCAGAGCAAGCAGACCCACGGATACGACAATGCACAAGGTGCACTTTAGGGCCGTCCACTTCGCGTTCTTTTGCCGGGCAGGCCGCGATGCGTTTTCCAAGTCGACGTCTTCAGCATCGACGCTGTCAGCATCAAGTAGAGGTTCGAATTCAGACATTGCGCATTAACCACGAGTGGTTAAAATCGATGCATCGCCTTAGACCATGCATTTTTATAGTCATTCCTCTGGCCGAAGATTCGCGATTTTCAGCGCTTCCGCCTTTAATCGTTAGCCGTTATGTTGCATCTCTGCTGGCGCCGGGCGGTTAACACGCACGGTTAGTCAAATGAATGCCCGGCGCAGTTATTTTCACGCGTAAAGTTGTCCCAAGCAGTGTATCTTTATGTCGGTCTTATGCATGAAAAACTTAACAAAAGACTAAGAGAACAGTTTATGAGGGAAGTGGCAACGTTGAAAACTGTTTTGTTGTCTTTGATATATTCTTGGTAAAGGGACCTTCTTAGCTATCTCCGACTTTTTCCGAGAAAACTGTCTTTGCCGTGGCCTAGTCCTGCATGTCTACTTGTCGCAGGTCACGGGAATCCGCTGACGGAAAATAAAAATGTTCATTGTTGCCAAGAGAAATATGTTTGAAGAGCAAGCGTCCTAGGAAGACGTCCACTCAGCCTATGGAGACGTCCCGGCAACTTAGGAAGACGACTAGCATGCTAGGAAGACGTCATCTCAGCTTAGTGACCGCACTAGCATCGTAGAATGACATCCTCTCAGCATAGAGAGACGCCCAGCAGCCTCGGAAGGCATCCGTTCAGCCCAGGGCTCTGTCTAGGTTTCTGCATTCTCGCCTTAACTGCATAGCGTCCAAACAGTGCGGCCGCCTTCTCCTCGTTAGAACGAGTTCGCGAGGCCTGGCTGCCGTGTGAAAGTATGGCTTACTCCGACGCGTAAATTTTAATAGCGTTTTACTGAGTTTTGACGGTAAGGCACGTAATAAGATTGAAGACTTCACTTCATTCCGTTTCCGTAAGAACTCAGATATGAGAAACCATCGCCGACGGACCACAGGCGGTCAATCAAGTACCATTCCGACCGATTCGTGAATTCTTTCTGGGACCTCCTTCCGCGGACTTATCCAGTGATAGCCGAAGGGGTTGACGACAACAAACTCGTACACATCCAAGTCTCCTGCGTTGACGGCCGGTCTTTCTTCGCCGCTTTCCAGAAGGCTCATGCTTGCGCTACCGCTTCGCTTGCCGAATAGCTCCATAGTATGCTTTCCTAAAAGTGGTCAGCTGGTAACTGCAAAACGTCAACCTTGGCCCATGCTTTGGCCTCTAGAGTGCTCGGCCATATCGGATACCGAAGCAGGACAAGCCTAGAATCGAAGGCGAAACTGCTAATTCCGGCCCGCCCTTGCGAGCCCGTTAGTATGAAAAAGCTACGATGAGAGACAGTGGCCTACCAAGCAGCCCGGTTTAGGGGGCCACCCAAATTTTAGAGTGGGCCAAGAAATTGAGCACCAGAATTGCCCTTGGTCCCCCTTTCGTAAATTTTTTGTGATTGCTACTTTTCCGACGCTTCGGATTTTAGGGGGGTGCATGGCCCTCCTGCCCCATTGGCCGGTACGCCACTGATGTGAGAGAAAAGACTAGCGGCCAGCGAGTCTCCAACAACGAAATTATTTACAGAAGAATTTTTTTCGAAACTGAAAAACAAAAAATAGCTAGTTAAACGTCAACATATCGTTCCGCCTTACAGGGCATACAGCTATTGTCATGGAAGACCAGGCAAAGTGCGCAAGATGGGTTGTATAGGTCGGGTTGGTAACGCCACAGGCGACTAAGCGGATTTTTTTGGGGTTCGAGTACGCTCCACGGAAAACTACGGCGCCCGCGCAACTTCCGAAATAGGCATTGTTCTTCGTAATCTTGGGGCCACCATAAGCGAACGATATATGACCACGCTTACCTCGTTTGCCGAGCAGCTCCGCGCCCTCTCGCTTCGTCTGCTCCGCCAGCAGCAACCTTTGCCGTCCCTGGCGACCCACGCGGGCAACGGGCTTGGAGCCGGCCAGCGGCAACGCCTGCGAAACTGCCGCTACGAAGAGCACCACAGCAGCGAATGTTCCACAAAGAGCGGCCATGGCGACTCAAATACCTGACCGAAAGTGTACGTAGGAAAGGTTGGAAGGGCAACTTTATAGCCGCCAGAAATGCGCGCGGCGCCACGCAAAATCGGTAATCAAGCGGAAAATCGCCGAAAATACGCAGGTACGCGGGGCGAACTTTGGCAGATGCCGCAGGAAGAGCAAATGTGACGCACTCGTTGCCGAAAAAACGCGTCTGGGTCTCTTGGGTATGCAAAATGACCCGAACCATCAGCTATTCCTACGCAAGAGGTGACGAGCAAAACCCGAATTTGACCTGTTTGTTGGCAGGTAAACCCACTTCCTACGTAGATGGGCGGGCATGCATAGACTGGAACTATCGTCATTTGTAAATGACGTAGAATAGGCATAAAGTCTCAAAACTAGTCGTTTCACAAACAAATTATTGGAACATAAAAATTCATTTATTTTTAAATGATAAAGTTTTCGAAGTATTGCCTAGCGAAACGTTCAGTCAACGGGGACAGAATATTCGACAAATACACTGCAAACAACCTTGCTGCAATGCTGAGGCAGAGTACTATGCTCATGTGGAAACTTACTGCTATATACCTAAGCCGTGTAGGTGTCAGTACACAACTGTGCAAAGTGTTACCGGTGCAAACATACGTGAATGGCGCTTGCAAGTGCTCTGTACTTTTCATCATTTAATTAGGGAGAATAATTGTCTAGCAGGAAATGGAAAGCAAGTGACTCACGTAATCGACAGACCGGAAGAAATGACGGTTGTAAGCAGGTACTTTCCGGCTTGTAAAAACGTACTGGGTAAACACCTGTCATAAATCAGGCGTTCCACCAGTTCTGACAGTCGGAGCAGAACTGGAATAAGGTCAACATATCAGGAGTGAAGTGTAAGTGGACAAGGGCTTTACATTTCTTTGAGGTTTTGTTTTCCTACGTTTTAAGATGCGAAAGCGATTAATTTTTGTCGTGGTCCACCGGAATCGAGTAGTTCCCATTTTTATCGAGTGAAAACTTCAGCGACTAAATTCTGAAATGAAAAGCAGTGAAGGAGACGGCAACGGGAGTTTAGCCGACAACGATTTAATAGCTTGAAGAACATAAATGGGTCATTTATGCGGAAGTCGCAAACAAGTTCGTCCTCTCCAAGGAGGTTCCATGAATCCTTTCGTCATCTGTGACCAAGCGAGTTCGTTCACACGCTCCAGACTCCGACGGCCATGCGGTTTTGTTTACCGCCAGCGGCGGGCATCTATTCTAAGCGGCGAGTGTGCTGGAAATAGGCAGATGTCTCGTGGCCGAAATCATTCGACGTGTTCGTCAGAATTGCTTAAGATGTCTCGGCTAGGGATGACAGTTCCTCTGAAATTTTCCATTACGTTCCGTTTTTTTTCGCTGAAAGTTTTTCCGTTGCCATTCCGTTCCCTGGGAACGAAAAAATGCCCCTTGGTACCCCCTTAGCACATTTCGTTCGTTCCGTACTGCACAACACCGTTTCCACGTACCGAGTGATGAAAAGCATGATTAGTAAGGACAATGCTGCCACTTGACGGCGACCGTTGAGTTTTGAAGGAAAGCCCATTTCCGGCAATAATACTGCTGACGTCGCCTACGATGCACATAGGTTGACATCTTGAGTGCCCGAAAATGCAAGAACCTTTTTAGCCCGTTGCCCTTCCATTAAGAAAATATTGTTCTTCGTCTTCCGCTCCCGTTTCTGCACATCCTTTGCTATGCAAACTATGACACTACAAATGACAAAATGACAAAAGACAAATGACACACGCAAACACTACAAACTATGCAAGGGGATATTTTCCCGTTTATTCAAGAAAACAACCACTCAGTGACTGCAAGATTTGTCGACTATTAGGCAGCCTTAGTGATCTTCTTCCCGTCATTGGCGAGCAAGTTGAAGAACGATTGGAACAGCGGGTCTAAAGCAGCAAAAGCGGTACTGAAATTCTCTCGTCAATCCTACCGTCGAGGAGCATGTACAGCATCGGGAACTTAGCCTTCTGTTGTGCCTTCACCGCAGGACTCATTTTCAGCCAGTCCTGTGCGGCCTTCTTAGCGACGCCCTTTGCGTTCTTGTAGGTCTAAACACCAAGAAACAATGTCTCCGAGATATAAGCTTTTAGGGCTTACATTCTCCACTATAGGCCATGCTTCCGGGCCAACTTCGGCCTTTAGTTGCTTCAGCAGGCCCCCTCCGTCTTTCAGACCGCTCTCGATCAATTTGTAGACGGCCGGGGCCTTAGTTTTGACGGCATTCAGGAGCTCATTGATGTTCTTGTACTTCTTGAGCAGAACCTGTTCGATGGCGATTGGTTTCAGAGCATCCAGGTCGCTCGCCTTAAGCTTCTCGATCGCGGCTCTCGTAGCGGCTGGGATCTTCGCTAAACCGACGTGCCGGCATGATCATGAAGGCGTAGAGGGATTAACGACATTCTTATTTTTAGTCATCGAAAGTTGGCTGACATTTATCAATATGGACAGGACCGCATTCTACGTCCTTGGCTACGAGAGTCTATGGGTCTATGGTAGTCTATGGCGAAGGGCGGCTGACCACTTTTGTCGAGGGGAAACCTTTTTTTCGGTGCCGGCTTTCGACCGGTACAGTGAACAACTATTATAGGGCTTTTAAACAAACAAACGGTCAAAGCGCGGAAACGAAGCACTTACCCTTGATGGATTCCGGCACGAGGGCAAGTACTGCTGAGCCTGATGCGCCTCCGCCGAGACCTCCCAGGCCGGCGAGTCCTCCGAGACCGCCCGCTCCCAACAGTCCTCCGAGACCGCCGCCGAGGCCTCCGGCCGCTCCGGCTGCGCCTCCCGCACCGCCTCCGGCTCCGCCTGACGCCCCGCCTGCCGCACCGCCTGCTGCACCGGATTCTCCGCCTGACGCCGCTCCGCTTTTTCCAGCAGCTGCGCCTCCCTTGCCGCCGGCCGCACCCGCTCCGCCTGCACCTCCGCCTAGCCCACCAGCAAGTGCGCCGAGGGCTCCCGCACCACCGCCACCCAACAAGCTGCCGAGACCGCCTGCGCCTGCGGCACCTCCGGCTAGACCGGCCAGGCTGCTAAGGTCGGGAAGCTGCGAAGTGGCTAGTGCAACGCATTGGGCGAAGACTAACACCGACAAGAACCGCTTCATGTTTCGGGAGGAAACAGGTCACCTCTTGGAAGTTTTAACCCATTCTTCTGCGTATTTATCACTTTTGCATGACGGTGAGAACGCTGTTAAGCATCACCAATGCGTGGACGACTGTTACAAAGGATTTCAGTGAATGGTTAACGCAAACGCACACTGCATCGTTTCCTAGAGTGAATACCTCATCTACAAGTGAATATACGTGAAAAATTTATCGTCACGCATTGACATTCGCTATTGTGCATAACATTGTTTACGAGTCATGAAATGTGGCTGACGGACTGGCCGCGTGGCCTTCCAGTCCCGGGGAGTTTCAATGACCTAAGCTAAGTCGCGCACTCGACGAGCAGTTTACTAGGTAGGTAACTAAAACTGCTAGGACTTTATCGGGAGACGAATCGGGAGAGGAAAGCGAAGCCCACTAGTTAAAGGCTTATACGATTAAAAAAAGCCTACGACACTTCTTATTCACAAGACGCTAGGAGAGAATTGAACATCATCAGGGAGAATGTACCAGAGCTCTGCCGGAAGGTTAGTTCAATAAAAGTCGAAAGAACTCTAATCGTACCCGTACTGGCCTCGTGATAAACCAAACAAAACAAAACAACGAGCGACTGTCCTCTTGAAGACTGAGTCAAAGAGTAAAATGAAGACGTCTAAAGAGCCTATGGTACACTGTGTGTCCTCCTGGAAGCCAAGAGCGCCGAAAAATCTCCTTCAAAACCTTTACTGCGAAGAAAAAAAGAAAAAAAAGCCTACGACACCCCAGATTCCCAGGACGTCTCCGATCCAAGTACTAATGGAGCCCAGCGCTGCTTGACTTGCCAGATCGGACGGGATGGCGTACGCTCAGCGCGGTATGGTCGTAGGCGAGGGGCTCAGCGAGTAACGGAGCCATGTGGCGGACAAACAAATGCGCAAGTGGGTCTGAACCGGGCGGCGGACGACGGACGCGCCCTTTAGAAGAGAAGCGAGAGAGGGCCATGCGGGAGCGGAGTGATGTCCCGGCGGCTGAAGACGTCAGGTCACTGGAGGGCGAGAATCAGTAGGCCTTTCCGTTCGTCTGTGGGCAAGCGGACCCTACGCGAGAGCCGCCGTCTTCAGAGCACATTTGCCCGTCGGCCGCCTGCCTCTTCGGTTTAAATACCCTAATTTGAGGTACTTAACAGTTCCAGCTCAGGCGCAAGCCGGTGGCGGAAACCAAATTTTGGAACGCACTGCCTCCGAGGCGGTGCAATGTGAAGAAAGCAAAACAGCTAAAGCCATCACAAGGCTTTGCAACATAGCTGTAATTCATTGTCCAACGAAAAATGCATCGGGCGCACGCTTCTACGGCATCCGGTGCTTTTGATTTACTGCCTGTTACTTATTGCTAGGCATAGTAATACGAAGTGTTTTAGTCCCTTATGTCCGATACCGTCGTCCCACTAGAAATTCATGTAACAGAAAATTACCACACTAGTAAATTATAGCGTCCACATAGCAGGGCTGGGCGGTCTCGGGTCTCGTTTTAGTCTCGGGTCAGGGGGGTAAATCTCGGGTCTCAGTCTCGGGAGAGAAAAAAAGTCTCGGGTCTCGGTCTCGGTCTGCGAAAAAAGTGGCCAGCCCTGCCACATAGATTAATTGTACCGCAGGAGAACGCTACTTTCCTGGATTGTTCTCTCTAGACTCTTGAACTCAAAATGTCGACCTCCATGAGCAGAATTCTGCCCTAGCAGGTGAATTCAAGGTAACCTTGAACAAATCATACGTTTCTTCGGTGAAATGAGATGTAGTGAAATGCATAGGCATTACCACATGCAAGTGGCTAAGGAAATGCGCATCTTCTACTTTCCACTCAAGCTCCGGAGGCTGCCCAGCTGTTAGATCGCAGCTCTGAATGTGCATACATGTTTAAATGTGCGCACTGAGCGCCGACGGTCTGCTGTTTTCATTTAACTGTCTAAGGAACCTAAGCGGTGAGAATCCGTCAAAAACATTTTGGGGTGCCGACGGTCTGCAAACTTCGTCCTAAGCTTTCGAACTTATCGCATTTCTTCTCTATAAGTACAAGTCTTCCTCCTTTCAGGAAGCGTCGAGAATACTGGAATTTCACGTGTCCTGACCAGTAACAAACGACTTGAAGTGGCTGTTAGGGACAAAGTTCGGTGAACGCTTAACGGTTGTTACGCCTTGCGGGAATTCATCTAGTCGCGCACTAGAGATTTAATTTTTTCGGTATCGGCTTTTGACGTCGTTCGACGACATAAAGGGCTTTGCTATAACCGATTTTCGTTCCTTTTATTGGCCATTTATTCCGATTATTTCCTGCATATCGCGACTACAAAATGGCTTGCAATGCAGCGATCACCATGGACGACATTCAACCCGTTATTAACGCGCTGCGGCAGGCCCGAAGTGCTATAACGTCTTTGCTGAACGATGCTGTATCGACGTTAGTGACCCAACAGCAAACGGCATCGGCACTTCTGGAAGAACATCTTGTCAGCCTCTCTTATCTTCAATGCGCACTAAAAGAGCGTACACGCCGAGCACTGTAAGCCTACTTTCTACCTGGGTTGCATTGCCTTGCTCTTTGTATGCGCCTTAAAAGTAAGAGGCTTTAAAGCTTCATCTAAAGTGCGAAAAGATAAAATCGAGTTTTTGTTTTGGAAGTGAACAACGAACACCGTAAACTGGACGCAAGGAGAGACTTAGGCACGACACAAAAAACCCCGATTCAAGGACGTACCTAGGGGGCGGGGGGGGGGGGGTCTAATGTTGGTCTTTAGCGCATGCAACTGCCTAGTGAGGTACTGCTTGACGCCTTCCAATTCCTGGATTACAACGATGTTGTGAAGCTCAACTTCGTCAGCTCTCGGCTCCGCGACCTCACACAGAAGTGCATCGAACAGCACCAAGTGACGGCCCAGAATATAGTCATCATCCTCGAAGAAAATGCCCTGCACGTCTTTTTCCCTGGCGAGAACAAGAGCCGATCCAGCATCGCAATGTGCCACCGAGCAGAGAGCACTCGACATGGGGCGACTGGTTTTGCACTTACATGCATATCGCTGAGGCCTCCGTCAAACTGCGCGCATTGCTAGGATCCAATCGAGTCGAGCATGTCGAAATCCGGGCGGACTGGAACAAAGCGATGATGCGGCGCCTACTCACCTTCGTGCCTATGATAAAGATGGCTCGGAAGATTACGCTTGGACAACGCGCAAATGGACTATCAGCGGTAGTCCCAGTACCGCTACAACCGCATCAGATAGCGCGGGCCACGACCGTTGCACGTCGAGTCGGATCGTCTAGCCTTCTGCGATTTGTCGGCTTGTTTGACGACGTCGCTACTCTATGGGTCTATGGCGTGGACGAAGCGACGTTTGACTGGACTATCCTGCGTGACGCAAGGATCCTAAATCTGTCGACCTTGCGGCTGATGAATCTCCGAGAACAGCCGAACGTCGAAGAGGTTGTGCGCTACAGCTCTCAACCATGTGCTTCGAATGCCGTGCCGTACAGACGTCTCGCACTTTTGGGTACGCCGCTCGGAAAGTCGTTCGTGAAGGAAATTTCTCGGGTATGTTAAAGAGGTCCTTCTCTAGCGCGATGTCCTATAACTCAACTGAGGGTCGGGGTCCGTACTTCCGTGCCTGGTTGGTTTATTTCCTCTCTCTCTTGTTGTAAACTAACCAAATGTTCGTGGACTCACTCCATCCACCTCCTCCTTAACAATGGAAAAATATTTTGCGTGCTTTCAGGTTGTCCATGCGGCTACACACAAACTGTCTGTTTACTTCAAGTGTGCCGCCGAGGTCACAGAAGGCGATATATGGTTCGACGTTAAGCCGCCATTCGACGTAAACCTGAATCCCGAATTAAAACGTGCCATCGTCGTACTGGGCTTCGCGTCGCGCACTTCGCATACATCGTCATGTCGCATCACCTACAAAAAGGACGGACGCGTGTGCTACGTGATATCTAACGAGAAGAAAATAATAGTCGAACGGCTACCATAGCCGTTACGGGAGGATTTATTGGGTGCCTGTCACCTGATCCACGCGAATAAATCTGTGCTCGCTACGATTTCAGCGAAATTATGGCTTAAGTTCAAGGATTTCCGTCATAATTGGGTTGTTATGGCACTTGCGGTGGGCACTCGAACCCGAGACTTTTCGGAGCACCAAGAGAGAGAGGGTGAACTCCAGAGACTTCAAACCCCATCGACACTGATCAGGGTCCACTTTACATGCTTCGGCGCGTAGGCGGTACAGCGAATGAAACAGTCGCCAAGCGATGACCGGTGCGAAGAAGCTGTTATTCACTTCAGCAGCTGTACTGTCCTTCATCGAGTGCTTCCCACTTTATCTACTTTATTTTACTTTATTTTTACTTTCAATTTACTTTATTACTTTATTTACTTTATTAGAAAATCCGAAATGCCAAAATCAAGGCTCTTAATTTGGCTTGATGTTTAAGCCGTCCGAACGGAATAGCTACTTTTTGGCTAAACTGTTTTTTATAATATTCTAGCGATTGTCGTCCAACGGTACTACAAATGCGCTCAACTGACGCCATCCCTTTCTTTCTCGCTTCACCTTAACCGGCCAGGAATCCCTGATAGATACGAGTTTAAATCTTTGTGTCACTCGCAGTGTTTGTTGAAAGCACAACCCAGCGTGGCCCTTGTCGAGTCTGCTCGCTCAAATGTCGCGATCATTCTCCACGCCCAAGCGTTGTATGCCACTACGCATGCGCCTCCGCCCATGGCAGCCGCAAACATTCGAAGAAGCGGCGCTCTCCACTCAATTTGCGATAACGAGTGCTACCTGCACAGCGACACGTCATTGCGTTTATGCGCCAGAAAACCAAGCGAGACGGATGCCGAGACCTTCAAAATATCGGAGACTCTCAGTTTTCAGAGACCGAAACCGAGACCTGAACAAATTTTATTTTGGTCAAAATTTCAGTCAAAATTGCCATGTCTCCAAAATCGAGGAGTCGCTTGTAGGAATGACAGACGAGTGAAGCGAAGCCAGAGAATTCACTTCGAGGTGAGGAACTAATTCTTGCCATAAACAAACCACGGCTTGGTCTGGCGGCTCAGACGTCATACCAACTTATACAGCTTATACAAGTGTTTTTGAATGAATGATGGTCAATTCTTGGGCAGCTTTGCAAAGTTTACTCGTGCAGGTCCTTCTGGGCCACATGTCCGACCCGGATGCCCACATGCGTCCCTATGTTGTAGCCGATGATGTTCATCAGCCGATACGTTAACGGCTAAAATTTCAGCCGATCATGTTAAAAAACATCGTTGGCTGAAATTTCAGGCGATTTTGTTAAAAAACATGGTTGGCTAGCCGATAACGTTATCGGCTAGCC
>JNEY01000312.1:16875-39010 GCA_020875895.1 Aphelenchus avenae
CATTTTAGAAGGCTCTCTCAATGGTCAACAATGTCCGCACGGGCACGACCGTCGTGCGGGCGCTTCTTGCGGAATCGAAAGTCTTCGTCCAGTTCATTCGGTGCACTCGGTTGTCGGAAAAGCTCGGTGTTGACTGCCTGGTAAGGTTCAGATTTTACAGGTGTCTTAACACCAATGAAAGGCTCTCTTCTATTCTCCTACCCCCGACTTCGTTCCACGAAAACATGAACCAAAAAAATGCGACTGCGTTAAAAACTTTGTCTAGCAAACGTCGCATGAGACCTTCCTAACTTAGAACGGAGAAGGGCTGCCTAAAGTGCATTTAAGTACGCGTGTGAAAAAACGGTAAAATCTGGACGAATTCCCGACGAGAAACCGAAAAAGTCGACTTAAATAGGGCGAAAAAATACATAAAATTCTGGGCTGTGGACAAGGAAAAAAGAGCCGTTCTTGGCTTACCGTTCCGTGCTAGCACAGGACGTAAAGAAAAACTTCTGACCCTACATTGTCCCGTGTTCCGTTTCAAGAAAGACAGAGAACGCCAGTCATGGTAGTCGAGCCACTTTTACCGCCTATGCTTTCATCCATGCTTTTTTGGTATCGCCACATTCAAGTGAAAGCTCTTTGTGTTTCAGGAGGACCTCGCCCGCGCGCTCTTCCTATGCTGGACCGGCTTCGAGAACCTCCGACAGATCGTGCGCAACGTGGGCTTCCGGTCGGGCGTCATCTACTACACAGACGAGAGTATCCTTCGTCTCGACGAGGAGTCCATGCTCGCCTACTTTCAGTCTTTCCCTGCGCTACGGGCTCCCGAGCTTCTCGCCAGCCACGGCATGGGCTTCTTCACGGAGGTCCTTCGCTTGTCGAGTCTAATGCATGGACTTCGGTTGGACGAGACCGAGCAGGTCGCCCTCCTCGTGCTCTACCTCATGCGCTATGGTAGTTGACGTCGTTTTCAACGTTACCTAACGTATCGCATTACAGCAATTCTCCGATTTGACGTCTATGAAGCTGCCAACGATCTCATGAATGACATTCTGAAGGGGCTCAGCGAGCACTATGAGTCGACGTACAACGACGTATCCCTTCGGATGGCTTCGGTCATACTGATTCTCAACGAAATCGAGGTAATTTTCAGTGATCCACGCTCGTTCCGCACTAAATATGCACACCCGTATCGTATTATGGCCCGTAGCGCGTCGTAGCCGTACTGTGTGTGATATGGAATAGGCTACGGGAGGTTAATACCAGTACGGCTTCGGATTTGCCGACATTTAGTTCGAAGTACGGCCCCTACCATACTGAGTATGGTACGGGGACAGTGCGTTGCGGCTCACGTTTCGAGTACAGGGATGCCATCTTTACTTCACTCATAAGACAAAATCTATTGAAGCTTTGAAATCCTTAGTCTATGCAGTTTTACTTGCATTCGACGGTTGCGACATGGTCTTCTTAGCCGAGCTTTCAGCAAAAAAAAACAGACTCCTTAATACTCCTTAATGCGTTGCAGAAAGGAACCCACTTCTGGGAGGAACACAACGTTCTCATGCGACTCAACGGCGAAGAGCCGGTAGCGGATTTCTTCGATACTACGCCCAGTGAGCATGACACGGACGACAGCGCGCCAACGAGAAAGTACTACCTGGGAACGGTGTGCCTGGAAAACTAACTCGCATGTATGATGCTCTATTTTATCTAGTGATGGTATTCGCGAAGTCATTCAAACGACGCACGTAATAAAGTCTGACGATCAACATGTATGGACGATTTGTGAAAGGGGAGCCCTTGGTGAGACGACGACATGTCTGTGCCAACGACAAGAATTCAGTGGGCGCATTGTCGTCTTCCTTTTGTGCCCAAATGGTCATCCTACAGGATGCAAGTACTCGACGTAACTTTGCATCGAGCCTTCGAAACACTGGAAAAATTCCGTGGTTGACCGAATTCCGAACCCCAATGCCGAAGACAAAATAAAAGAATACTGAACTTCCGCAGTATCCGAATTTGAACTTCGGCGTCTTCCCTCGTACGAACCCACGCCAATATTTGCCATGGAGCTGCCCGTAGTGGCCCTGGGACCATTTGTCCAAGCTTGGTTCTTTGTTGCTATTGTCCCTCCTAGCTTTACGGGCAAAATACCTACCCTTAAGGGTCATCAAAGTTTTCGTTATCTTCGTCATCGGTTGACATACAGTCGGAAGCATTCGCGCTTCCGGGCACTGTTTGCTTATCAGCCATTGCTGTCGCTCAATGCTCCCATGCGACATATGACGCTAACATGATGCCCACCGGCAATGAGTGCTAATGGGAGCGACTGCATAAAAGCGCAATCAGGATCGCCGGCAGAGGTACTCACGTCTCTGTACTCGTCCATCCGCGTTTCGTCCATCCATCCGCTACAATCCGTAAAAATGCCTGCTATGCGAAAGGTTCTTAGCATTGCGATTATTCTCTCGGTCGCCGGCTTGGCATTTTCGCTCACCTGCTGGAAGAGTAAGCACATTCGTTGATTTCAGTCTCGTTCTGCGATGAAGGGATCACATGCCTGTAACGTTTAGATGGCAACAAGAAGGAAGTTTGCCCTAGCGACATCAAGTTCTGCGCGTCGGCTGACATACCGATCATCGGGAAAGAGAAGTAAGCGATCCCGTAGTCAAGCCGAAACAAGGGTTATTCGTTTTTCGAAGAAAATCTAGTTCGATAGGTCTTGAGAATTTGGTCTAAGCCAGGTAAACTCAACCGGAGAAAGGCAGGATTAGGTTCAGTAGCGTTTTCCGTACGAAGGAAGCATGCTACGTCGTTACTAGTTCGGTATTGTTCTTGGTGAAAATTAGCTCTAGTGGCGCCTAGTCGCTGGTCATGTCGGCTCAAGTGAGCAAGATACGTCTTGTGGGAGCTTCCTATGAACGTCCCGCACAGCTTCGGCTTTGATGTTCGGGGCTTTTTCTGCTTCGCTCTTCGGGTTTTCAATTTTACCTTCATTTCGGCTTCGGTCCCGGACCAGAGGGGCCCCCACCCCTAGCTTCAATGTCTAGCCTTTGTAAAGGAAGGACGCAAATGTATTCCCGTACGTCCACGCCTTGGTTTTAGCGTCCTTGTAGTAGTGCCCTTATAAAGAAGATGACTCAAAAGCGCTTCTTACGGATGACCTTTCTGCCTGACTGATTCTTACGTACTTTTAAAACTTGCATCGTTTCAGAGGCTGCGACCACGAGCGCAACTGCAAGCAGGATGGACCGATGCATCGCGAGGGAATCACTGCGTACTGCTGCAGCACCGATCTCTGCAACTCTTCGATCCGCAAGCGAATCTCTCTTCTGAGCATTCTGTGCCTAACTGTTGTTGGTCTTGCCTGCTAATGCTGTCAAACTGTCTGACCGTTCCTGTCGTTTACTACGTCTTTCTGTCTTTTCAATAAAGCGTATCTCGAGAATATTGCAATTATGATGGATCCAGCGGAGAAAAGAGGAAACATTTGTCGATGATTACCTGGAAAAAAACGCCCTCTCGAAGAGCTGCGTTTAGTTCCACCTAAGTCGCAACTTTCTTCGCAAATTTTGCTAAAAGTAGGAACATTAAACAGTATTCCGTGCAAAAACGTGTATGAATCTGTCTAACTCCATTCCGCCAAGGGCTGCAAATAGGTAAAAATTATTTGCAGAAATTATAACCCAACTGGCTTTTATCTCGCTTGGTATATGCTAACCTCTCATTTATTCGGCACTATACAAAGTGAACTAAAAAGTGTGGTATGTTTCAGGCCTTGCACAGCTTGAGGTCCTCGCAAGCGGTCGAAGCGGTAACGTAGTCGACGAGCTTCTCGTAGTGAGATTTGAACCAGTCGTTGAATTCCGCGGCACATTCCTGCTCGGTGTAGAAGAGCGTGCACGCATTGCGAGAGCTCTTCTCCAGCTTCCCCTTAACGATCGCTGACAGTGCTGTCAGCCGCGCTGCTGGGCGAAGCGCCTTACACCGGGTGCAATATCGCTAAACGACCGTAAATGAGAGTTATGATAAAAAGCTATTAAAATAATGCAGAGTAAATACGTACAAAAGTGTCCATGTTCAGTCCTGGCGTCGAGAAGGCGCTGTCGCCGATGCCTTGCAGCAGGCGGTGTACTATGCATTCGTAGTCGGCACCGCATGGAATCGCTCGCTTGCAGATGCTCTGTCCGTCCTAAAAGCAGTTTTTAGTGACTGCAGCGGCTATCCACCCAGCAAAGCATACAAGGTTCTGGAAGAACGCTTTCAGTGCGTTGGCTTCGGCGATGCTCAGAGGCGGAAAGTAGACCCTCGCCAAGGCTTCCAGCTGCGGGAGCGTGTCGTCCTTCTCTCGATCGACCAGCTGAAATGCAGAACGTGTAGAGCAGATAACTGGGCGCACAAGTACGCCCATGGTTGTTAACAGCCAGTGAAATCCCTGAAATCCGCCTGAACCATGCCAGACCGACTTCGTTTGGAAGAGTGTCTATGAAAAATTTTCGAGCTTCATAAGCCTGACCCATCTCGTCCGACTGAACTATAGTTCCGATTCAGTTGCTTTGAGAGGGGAGCATTACTTCCGTGTTCGGGACTTGTGGCAGGCAATGGTCGGCAGAACGGTCGGGTCGAACCGTTAACAGCCCTGGGGAGGATAAAGCGAGTCAAACGCACTTTTCCGACTTGCTCGCAGTCCCACTCGCTTATACCTTCGAAGACCACCTCGCAGCGAGTCAGGGAAACGAGGACCAACGCGATGAAGCTTTTCTCGACCATAGTAGACTGCGTGTCAGGCCCAACGAGGGAGGTGTAAACGGGAGAAAGCAGAGCAAGATGAATTTATACGTTGGTAGTGGTGACTTGACGTGGTGACGCTGGTGGCTCAGAGGCGCGTATTGAGCTTGTCTGGAAACATAGAGTCACGCGTGTTGTCGCCCTCGGTGTCTTGCGGTGACGCGTCATCGCTGCTGTAGCAGGCAGTCTTTGCTGCAAAGAGGACAAGAACCTAGTTTCCGGGAGGGAACCATGGAAAGACTGTGTCGGAAGCACGACTCGTCTTACTTAGAGACCACCGCAGAATTCTCTTAGGTGTATTTTGGTAGCAGCGACTCTGCGGCAGAGGCAACTCGGGTTCGGTTATTGAGTCGGACAAAGGCTGCCTTCGAGGACGCCGTCCAAGGCTTTGAATGAAGTTGCGCCTCAGTTTCTTCATGTTTGATACGCCTAACCGATATGTTGTACATACTTGGTGTTTCTTGTAAAATCGCGTAAAATTATTCGCTTACAATTAATTTTTTCGTGGTAAATTCAGTGAGCATCGCACTAAAAGTTCCAATAAAAATTAGAAAAATCGCGGACTTTGGCTCAAAGCACATCGTACAACTATGGGCATTCCAGCACATTGGTTTTCTCTCGTAAATCTCCAAGTTTAACGTTATTGTTTTCTCCTCTCTTATTTACTGCTTTCTTCCTTATGATGTGGGAAACTTCTTTAGCGGACGACAACCGACGGCTCTTTCAGCCGTTGCTATGGCGACGCGACATGCAGCCGAAGCTTGGCGTTGTGTGCGCGTCGGTTTTCCGACCTGCTAACCTCCGGACATCCGCTGCCACTATTCACAATGTTTTCGCGTTTAACATTATTTGCTAAAATTATGCAACGAATCTTTTGCATTTGCAGGAAGCCTTCCGCCGCTGCATTAAGCACTAGGCCTGGACCGCCAGCAGCAGAAATGTACAGCGCTGCAACAGCCGCCAGGTACGCACTGATTTTTGACATGCTTTTAGAGAAGTTTTCTTTCTTACGATGAAAGATGCCAGGAAGCAGCCACATAAAAGTCTTACCGTCTGCTCTTTTGTGTTCTCAACTGAGTGCAAGTTTTAGCTCCACTGCACCGTCCACGTCAACCGCGCCGACTTCGGACACTTCACGCGAAGCGGAAGCGGTGGAGCTCACCGAAGAAGAGCGCCAAACCGTCGCTGAGTATCTCCACGAGCTGAAGCAAAAAGTAAGCACCAACATTCAGACCAGTTGTAGCCTTGAACTTAGCAAATTCTCGCTCGTTTCAAGCGGAAAATGGCCCTCAAAAGCGCGTATTAGCAGCGACTTCTTGATTCAGTTTTACGCCTAATAACCAGGATGATGAAAGCATTCGTTTGTTCCGTCCTGACAGTCTCGTACTTTCTGTAAAAGATGTGTTCAGGCTACCGCCACCGACGCTAGCCCGTTCTCGCTCACACGGAGTCGGCTCCGACTGCCCGAGAAGGTACGCCGCATGGCGGTGAATGAGCTGCTGGACGGGAAACTCGCGGAAATCCCCAGCGACGACGAGGTCACGGTATGCAACGGTTGTCCATTCACAGGACCACTACCGGATTTAGGACTTTATCAAGCGACTGGAGAGCTCACCTGATCTGACGAAGCTCGACGACAGCTCCTACATCACCTACACCAACTTCATGGTACTACACTCACTATGAGCTACTTTGGCTGCACATATAGCCGAAAGCATAACTGCGCGACCCACATTTTTGAAATAGTACAGCTAGTGCTGAAAGAGCCCTCCGACGGGAACATCTCCCGAAAAGAACTAACATTAATCCGCATTTATAGTAGCTGGAGCTTCTATGTGGACTGGATGAGGTAATGCAAGAGTCTAATGGAAAATGTAGTAAGCCCTGATCCCGGTCCTGGTCCTGAGGGTCTAAGTCCTGGTCCTCGTATCCATGAAGAAAGTGCACACCCCTGGCTTCGGTACGGACGGAAAGCTTTTGTATGTTGAAGCAGGCCCACAAGACACTAGAGAGACAATCTATGAAACTGTAAGTGAACCTAAGGTCTGCCCTAATTAGGAAAAAGGTCAGAAGGTCCGAAGAAAATGTATTCGATAGCGCAAAATTATTCAGCCAACGAATAAATGTGTCGTCATGGAACCATACGACAAAATCAAGGCTACCGTATTGGCTCTAATATAAGACGATGTCTTCTATTTTTCGATGTTCAAATTTTCGACGTTTTCGTGAAAGTCCTAAAGGGTCCCCCCCTGTGGATTATGCAAAATTTTTCGAAATTTTACTGACAAAAAGTTCTCGTCTAGAATGCGTAGTTATGGCCTAAAACGTATTCTAAACATGTCTCTCTGACAAGTCAACTTTGAAATTTTTGGCGCTCGTCTTCTATTAGAGCTCGTCTTATATTAGAACCAATACGGTACTTGTACGGGGGCTAAGTTTTTGACCGAAAGCTCATGCTTACGCATCAGGACATTTTCCAGTCTTGGCACACGTTTAACTTATCTTTTTTTTACGTTCACTTCCTGAATTTTAGAAGATCCACCGCGACCTGCCCGCCACACTTCGGAACTTCGTGAAGCCCGCAACGCTTTTCGCTAAATGCGCCTTCGACGAGGACGCTAGCGGACGCGTGAACATTGACGTCCTCGTGCAGTTCGTCTACCGGAAGACGGCCTTCTTCCGGAACCGCGTCGCGCTCTCTTTCTACGACACTGAGCTGAAGGGAGCGTTGACGCAGCAGGTCCTTCGATAGGCTAAACTGTTGGTGCCAAACAGCCATACTTTTAGCAGTTCCTCGAGTACTACGACAGTGAGATTGTGCCGGCGGTGGACGCGCTCGCGGACCTCGATGTACGTGACAATATTAGAGCTACGAAATGCTGTGCCGACTGCCGTCTGTGCTGTTCCTCTTTCCGTTCTGAGCTTAGTTACATCACAAGCTTAAGGACCGCTTCAAGCAGTACTACGACATCGTGGTGCGCTCGAAGTTCTTCGTCTTCCTCGACCCGTTGCGACAGGGACGCATTCGCATCGCCGACATTCTCGCGAGCGGCCTCATCGACCAAGCGTTTCAGCTCCAGGCGAATCCGGACGACAGCGAAAACTGGTAATTTTAACGGTCTTTAACTTAAACTGCATTTATGCTTTATTGGAAATTAAAATTTATTTTCGATGGAAAAATAAGAGAAATTAAGTATGATTATAAATCCTCTGACAATATTTAGGCGAATTTCATTTTAAACCCTATTAAAAACTTATTTGAATTTGGTCAGTTTCTTCGCAAAAAAACATTTTAGGTTCCTCCCTCTAAAGACGCGAGAACTGGTCGCCTCCTTCAAGCTCCTCGATGTGACGGGCTTGAGCTTCCTCACGGCGGACACCTTCCACGCCTTCAACCACGCCCCAACGGTCAGCACCGACGGCACACTCACGACCGCGTTCGTCGAGCGCTACTTCGAGATGCAGAGCGTGCTCACCGGCTCACCGGTGATGACCTTCGAGGACTACGTTCAGTTCCTGCTCATGTTCCAGAACATGACGGTAAGTGCCAACGACCCTGTAAATCGTACCTAGGACTATCTGACTACTTGGTGCCCATCCCGGGATAAAGATCGGAAACCGTACCGATAGCACGGCCTTACCGCACCGTACTACCGGTTACGGGTGGGGTCGGCCAGTCCGGTACGCCTGCAGGTTCCTCGCTTATTTAGCATTGGTACGGCCCGTGCTACCATAGGGTATTACGTCCCGTACTGCCGTACCGTGCGGTACGGGTGGGGTCAGTACGGTACGGGTGCCCGTGGCGGATCTTTAATCCTTGACGGCCCTTCGAACATCACCCATGAGCACAAACTTGACTGGCCGTTCCGTGCCGTCTTCGCGGAACGGAAAACAGTACGGCTGCCGGAGGGGGGGGGGGATCAGAATGCGCCGTTCTCATGCAGTTGGCAGCAAAGTGGTACATCAGTCCTTCTTTTATGGTCACCTTTTACGACGCATAATTCGCCTTTTAGGACCCAGTTTCGCTGTCGTTCTTCTTCCGCCTGCTGGACCTCAACGAGGACGGCTACATCACGGAGTTCGAGCTTCGCTACTTCTACACCGATCTCCGCACGGCTTACGACAGCTACCTGCAGACGGACGGAGCGATGCCGTGCTTTGAGGACACGCGTGACCAGCTCTTCGACATGGTCGCTCCGCGGGAGCCCTATCGGTAAGCCAGAGCCGTCAGCTCTGCATGGAAGTTGTGACTGGGGTGATTCTGCTCGGACCTACGAGGAACATACCATCGGGCTTTTGTACTAAAGGTCAGCAACCGTATAGGTGGTACGGCTGTGCCGTACTGCCGTACCATCGGTACGGAGTACGGGTACGGAGGTGGGAACGACCAGCACCGAGGACGGTACGGCTTCAGTTTTCTTGATATTTAGCACTAGTACGGCCCGAACTAGTACCGTACTGTAGGTACTCAGTACGGCACAGGTGGGGTCAGCGGAGTATAGTACGGTACAGGGTGGGTCAGTTTAAAACCTTATTTCGGGTGGCTTGAAATGTACTGGGTACGCTGCTCATTAGGACTCGTGAGTGTTTAGGCTGTTTTGGAGGAACAAATGTAAGTTCTCCCACCAAAATTACCGAAGTTCCAGTAAAGATCTGCAACTTTGCATGTGGTACGGCCGTACCACATTGTCCTACTATCGGTACGGGTGGGTGAGGGCAGTACGGCTTGCCGTACCGGTACGGAGTTCGGTACATCTTTAGTTTTTTCGAAATTTTGCACTAGTACGGCCCATACTAGTACCGTACCGTATTACGGCCCGTATTTGTTGGAGAGTGCGGTACGAGTGGGGTCAGTACAGCACGGAGTACGGTGCGGGTGCTTTTGCCCGTCTTTAGATTCCAGCCTTTGCTCGACTATTCTCAATCGCTTCCGTTTCAGCGCCACGCTGCAGGACCTGCTCGAGTCGAAGCAGGGCCACCACTTCGTGCGGACGCTGATCTCGCACGTCGAGTTCTACCGGTACGAGAACCGCGAGTCGCAGGAGGCGGACGACGAGGACGACAACAACAATGACCTCGACTCGGTGATGCCCGTCCACGACACATTCATGCTCGACGTGTCGCCGGAATCTCCCGAAGCCGACGTGATCTCCGTCTAGCTTAAGCGTTATTCGTCGCGTTCTGTGCGCTTTCTTTGTCTCACTATCTGTGAAATGTTTTGTTGTTCTTTCGAAGTGTTGTCTCGTTAAGCACTTTCGTGTCATCCGTTCATTCCTTTCTCCATTACAGTGGCCAATAAAGAGCGCAAACAACGAAGTAATGGTCCTGTCTTGTAGGGGTAGGATAATTATTTCCGGGTTTTGAAGGGTGAAAACTTGCAGAGGAAATTCTAGACAGCGGCACGAGCACAATGCTTCACGACTTGAAGGTTTTCTCGATTAACATCGCACTCCGGTTTGTTCTAGCAGCTTTTCACTCAAGACTCTAAGGTGATTTCTCAGTGACTATCATCGCGTACCTCATGTGAGTTCTTTCTTAGGTAATTTTGCACCACCAAAAGGCAGTGCGTTCCAAAATTTCGTTTCCGCCACAGGCTTGCGCCCGAGCTGGAACTGTTAAGTACCTCAAATTAGGGTATTTAAACCGAAGAAGCAGGCGGTCGACGGGCAAATGTGCTCCCGAGATTGCGGCTCCCGCGTCGGGTCCCTCTTTTTCGGATACATGCAAGAAAGCCCAGTGTCTTTGAGCCTTCGACGACCTTCCGTCCTCAGACACCGAAGCAACCTTCCACAGCCGCATGGCCCTCTCTCGCGTCTCTTCAAGCGGGCGCGTCCGTCGCTCGCCGCCCGGTTTCGACCCAACAGTGCGTCCCAGCAGCCTGCATCCTGCAGCCACCTGCCTCTCTTTACCGCAGCCAGCGTCGCCTACGACCATACCGCGCTGAGCGTACGCCATCCCGTCCGATCTGGCAAGTCAAGCAGCGCTGGGCTCCATTAGTACTTGGATCGGAGACGTCCTGGGAATCTGGGGTGTCGTAGGCTTACTTTTTTCCTTTTTGCATCTGAAGACTTTTTAGGTCCATGAAAATATCCACAAAACGCATTTTGATACATTACGCATAGCCGCTATTGCATGTCTTGCGTTGACGAAACTCTTTGCGTCAGTGCGCCCGTAGTGACTGCATGAGACGGGATGAAACGTCAAATTCTCCGGAAAAAGGTTCACAACCAGAACTTACTGGCACTGCATGCCAGTAGGCTTCTTGGACTAAGCACTCGGACCTCATCACCGGATTTGTCAGGACGTGGTCGGCACAAAATTGCTCTAAAGGATGTCGTGCAGGTCTTTACAAAACTATTTGACCGTAGGTTACTCCCGCGGGCATCTTGTAATTCGACCGAGAGTTGCTGGTGCACTGACGACTACAAGGTTGCTGGATTTCTTGGAAAACGGATTTCGACCAGGGTTTCCGGTTTTCGAAAAAACTCAACCTCATGTTGAACTTCGAACCGGGGTGTTGTATTTTGGGAGGATTCTAACTTTTTTCCAGAATCCAGAGCTTGTTTTCACTAGTTGGCAATTTTCGTAATTTCATTTTGGTGTTGTCTGCAGCAAGCCCGCAAAAGCTATCTGCATGAATGAGTGGACTCGGTCATTTGTAGCGATTCCGATTGTTCATAAAAAAAAACAACGGTTCTCCCGCAGCCCAATCACCATTTTGCACCGAGTACGTGCTGTAAGCGACCATGAAGCGGCGCCACTGTGTCCGTGCAGCGGTGCACGCATGTGGCAGAACGCCAACCGAGACCCTAGCACGACCAGCGGGATCTATTCTCGTATTTTCTTCCGCGATCCTGTCCTTTCTCCGGTCGTTACTTTCTCAAATCGTTTATTGCTTATTTACAAATTTCGCAATGATAATTGCGCGACAGCAGCGCAAATTTGAAGCATACATTCATAGTGTTTTATTAGGCCGCTCAGCCGACTTAACTCGCAAAGCCTGTCTATTTAGACTGCGCCATGCCGCTCTACTACGATTGGCACTTCGTGGGCGCGCTCGTGTGCATCCCAGTTTGGGTGATGTGTCTCGCCCGTAACGACAGCTTTTGGCACTGGCTGTACTGGCTGTTCATAGAAACATCGTGCTTGATCTCTTGCTACTGCTCGCGCGACTTGCTCTATCCTTTCTACCGCGAATGGTAAGGAGTGGCAATGTTATGAATTTTGCACTAGTTTGCGGAATATTTCTTTAAATCTGGCTCTTCTAAAAGTTTCAGCAAAGCGAAATATTTGTAGTTATTCCAGACAACAAAACATTAAGCGCTGATGCTCACCGTTTAGGCGCGAACCGCCCGACCTGCAGCTCGACAACGCCGCGCCAGCGAACGGAAGTGCGCCGCATATGCAGCGCGGCCAACTGCAGCACTTGCCCGGCTTGCTGGGGATGCTCATCGACGTCTTCCGGTGCCTTCCTCGCGCCGGGCTGGACGCGTGTCAACGCGTCTCGCGGCAGTTTCGCGACGCTATTGAGGACGCCGCGACGACCCTGGCGATGTATCCGATGATCGTGTCCTTGGTAAGCGTTCGCGCTGCGGTAGCAACGATGATGCCGATTGGTGTTATGCTGCCTAGCAGGAAGATGAGCTGCTTAACAGTTTCATGCGCCACTGTGACGGGAAGTGAGAGGCTTAGTAGCGTTAGGCGGTTGAGCGAGTGTGATATTGGGGGTTAATCGATGATAAAAAACATACAGGTAAGGGGGTAAGGTGGCGGGGGTGGGGTATACGGGGCATTGGAGCATGCTACCGATGTCGTATGCAGCAACTGTTGACGCATTAGAGGTATCGCAACAAAGACTTTTCAGAGCCCCTCTATGCCTCTCGTGGAGTACACCGCGTGTGTCGACAACGTGGGATTCGTCGCGGGACACTTCTTCACGAGCCTGCGCCGCTGCGACTGGCCCTACTTCCGGAACGCGGCGATCGATCTTCGCGTCGAGAGTGCGACTTATGCGAGGACGAGCACCGACATGATCTCCGCCTTTGTTCGTTGGCTAAACTTGGACGAGAGGAACATTCGTTTTATGGTACGAGGCACACAGGAAATATATGCAGAAAATTTCGTATTTCATTTAACATTTTTACACACCTCTGCTCTTAGTACCTGTCCTGTTGTGGGCCAGAACCCCAGATATGTAGGCGTTATAACAAGCCGACCCTCGAAATCACGTCCTCTCAAAAGCCATGCTTTGGAAGGGTTATCTCGAAACCCCACTACCTTCATGCGTTTCCTGTAAGGCATTCGGATATGACTCGATTCCAGAACCTCGAATGCGAAGCCTACGCTGACGAGCTTGAGGACATCTTTCGCTTCACGGACCGTCACGACATCCGCTCGATGCACGTCATCTACAAGCGCTCCCTCCTCACGCCGGGATGTGACTTCCTCTCGACGCTCTTCGCGGAGGCGAGGAAGCGTGCGCTGAGCCGACTCACAGTGTCACTTGCGGGCGTGCAAGCGAAGAACTGCGTAAGTTTGAGTTGGAAAACATGCGCTAATATTTATAATTTCCAGGACATCGAACGGAAAGTGGGCTTCCAGGTGCTCAGCGAGATCTTCCAGGACCAGGAGCGTCCCTCGGCGGAGCGCCTTACGGTCATCGTCCCGCGCCTCAAGGGCTTCCGTCTGCTGCAGCGCATCGAGCAGGTAACGTTGCATGAAAACGCAGTGGATGACGCTAGAGATCGGCGCTGGTACCCCGTGCCGTACCCGTACCCGTGGTAGACACCCGTGCCGTACCGTATACCCATGGTGCCGTGTAGCCGTGCCGTGGTGGACCCAACAATGTCGAGCCATGTACACTAACATGGCACAAAACACGGTTTGGGTTGGCACGGCTTGACAAAACACGGCCTGTTTTTGGCACCCGTGCCGTACCCGTACCCGTGGTGAACCCTCCCGTGCCGTGTTGCCGTGCCGTATCAGGCGGGTACGGGCGGGTTTGACCCGTACCTTGGTACGCGCGGCGAACTCTAGAGGACGCAGACCAGCGGTTCACGGCGGGAAGTGGCTGACATGCACAGGAAGCCGCTTTCCCATACCAGGCAGACTTAAACCTTAAAATTGCCGTTTTTTTGCCGTGACGTGCCAGCGGGGTGTACCCACATGTCACACCCCTTACGTACACGTACCCTGCGTACTGATTAACGCCCGTTAACGCGGTTCGGCCAGGTCATGCTGAATGTCCTTGATCAATGTTGATCATCTTTCAGGCCTACGAGCGCGGGGAAATCACTCGTCCGCTCACAATCGGCTGCCACTCGAGCGTCTCTATGGCGGAGCTGCGGCCCGGAAGCGTCTTCCTCTTTATCGTCGCCGCAGAGCACTCGCCATCAAGGGGACCCGCTCTGCACTTCAACTACATTGGCGAAACTAACTTATACAAATTCTCCCTACCGTGTTGAACCCTCCGGAGATACTTCACTTGCCCTACCATGTGCTTTCCTCTGCCAATACCATAATTATTCTAATCAGTCCCCACCACTAACTGCGATCTACCGCTTAGCGCGTGCTACTAACTCTATTATTCAAGCCGTTTGTAAATCAGTATGGCTTCTGGATGTCTTTTACGCTACCATGAAGCAGACAAACGCATTTCTTGATAAAAAAGTTTATTGCCCGACCAAGGCAACCCGCCTCAGTGGGCGATCGTGGGGGTTATGACCTGTCAAAGTTTATGCTTACCCATGCTTACATGCTATAGCGGGCCCGCTATAGCATGCTTCCCATGGCGGTCAAGAAGGCAACGCTTCAACTGATTTGGGGTCCTAGGGGGTTTTCCTGCATGGGGAATCCGAAAATATCGTTCATTTTTGCATAGGGGGTTGATAGGGGGAGTTAGGGGCAGGTGCTATAGCCCGCTATACCTTGCTTACCATATCGGTAAAGAAGGCAACGCTTCAACTGATTTGCGTGGGAATAGGTGGAGTTTACATGCGAACCCAAGCGGGTTTTGAAGCATCAGGAATCTCAAAAGAACGCCCGTTTTATCAATGATGGGGCCTCTTGAGGTCAGGGGAGGGGACGGAGTCATGCTTACACGCAATAGCGAGCGGTATGTACGCATGCGCATAGCCGAGACGAAGGAGGTACTTTGTCGAATCTGCGCCCAAATGATTTTTAAGTATGGAGATTCCGTAAACAGCATATATTTTAAATGACATGAATACCAAAAGTTTTTGGTAAAGTAATCCGCAATAGCGGCGGCGGGTGCGCGAAGCGCAGCCCAGCCGCTAGTTTAATCTCAAACCGCTGGTGCCGCCAGCCATAAGCCTAAATGCTCTACGCTGTTGTCAGCACGGGCCAGATGTCGTGCCCTATTCTGCCAGAAGCCGACAAGACCGTCAGAATCTTCGGCAGATTTCGGGGAAACAATTGAGATGCGCGTTTTGACTGGTTCCTGCAGAACATCCGCCGTCAGCCGCTATGCACGTTTCATTGTCAACTGTTCCGGTGAATGAAATTTTGTATCGAACACGGGAGAGAATTAAGTTCAATGAGGCGCTTACAAAGCTGAATGGGTCCCGCAATTTCAGGATGCCGCCTTAGCCGCGTACGTCTAATCGTCGCGACCTGTCCGGGTACTGAATTCTTGCTTCTCGAAACTGCACCGCCTCGGAGGGCAGTGCGTTCCAAAATTTCGTTTCCGCCACAGGCCGGCGCCCGAGCTGGAACTGTTAAGTACCTCAAATTCGGGTATTTAAACCGAAGAAGCAGGCGGCGGACGGGCAAATGTGCTTCTAAAATGGCGGCTTCCGCGTAGGGTCCGCGTTTCCGCAGACGCGCAAGAGCTGCTTTTCGTCCACCGACGACCTTCCGTCTCCATTGACCAGGGCATCCCTTGTATTCCGCGCGGCCCGCGCTCGCGTCTCTTCTAGCGGGCGCGTCCGTCGCCCGCCGCCCGGTTGGGATACAACTGTCGTGATCAACGGGAGAACCGAGTGGCAGTTTCGCTAGTCGCGTTGTTGGCTCGTCGCGAATGGCAAACACCAGCGATGGCCATTCTCATTCTCCTCTTAGCCTCACGTAAAAGACGACTGACTTTCTTTCGATTTCCTGAATCGTCGGTGGCCTTTCCTTTTACGCTTTTTCCTACAAACTGTCCACGGCGAGAAGGAATTCATGACGCTGTTTTCTCTAAGCCAACATCAAAGAAATTTAGAATATTTTTCAAGGGAAGGCTATTTGTTTGAGCAAGTTTCGTTGAGGGCTTGTTTACTACGTGCACTCGTCGTGATGCGGGACTCTGGCGTTGTGTTAGCCAAGCCTGCTGCCAGTCGGTTCGATAGCTCCGAACAAAGCAACGCTTTTAACGCCGCATAGCGTGAATGACATTTGCCGATATTTTGCACAGTAAGCTCAAAAAACTTGTGGCGTGACGGTCAACCTATAAATGCTGAGATCATGCGTTCCGCTTCTTTTGCTTTGTTAGCTAGCGGCCGGAGTACCAACACGTGGTGGACTTTACGTAGGATCATATGTTGTAACAAAGCATCCTCCGTTTACTGCCGCATTTTTGGCCCATTCGTATCATATGCTAATTTTTTGAAGTAGCACCATCGTTCACACAACTCTCTTGACCCTGCGTCAGCATCCGAGGATCTCGTTGAGCGTTTAAAGGCGGCTGCCAACGATACCGGGGGCCTGAGCGAAATTATCGAGAGTAACGACAGCGTTTCCGTCGCCGTTGCCTTTTCAGCGCTGCTCGCAGGCGGTGGTTCTTCCGCAACGAACGGCTCGAAACGTCGAAAGAAGGTTGGTCTTTTGTCCATGCGAGTGTGTAACTTGCATAGGGCCTCTGAGAAGCTTCACTGGCTGGGATGTGGAGTGAAGTATTGCCTCTAACGACTCTCCTTCCAATGGTGGCCCGCAAACTACCTCCCATCTGATAACTCCCCAGCCGCTTCTGATACTGCTTAGTATTCTGGAGAGTGAAATATGACGTTACCTTGTCGCAGTTACCCTTAGCATACTGCACTCTCAACGAAAGTGGCGCTGTTAGCTGCTGACTTTAGGCCCCCAACCGTCCATGCGCTTCGCTGCCAATGGAGATCTTCGTCGAAGTGGTGCTCTTTGCGGATCGGGATACTCTCGATGCGATGCAGCTTGTCTCTAGCTTCTTGCTCAACTTTATCCGCGAACGGGAGCTCACGCAACTCGCCTTGCGGGACATCTCAAGCGTCAAAGTCGGCAAATTTATCATGTGCGTTAGCTGAGCGTTCATACGAGCTGACTGTTATATCCTGAAATAAGCCCCCGATCTTTTAACATTTTCGTAGTTTCAAGATCCCTCGTATGAAATTCTCGGACTTTTCCTTTTCGGCGACCAACTATGCCTGACAGCAAAGATGCGAAGGACAATAAAGTGCTTTTGTTTTTGATTCTAATGCTTGGGTTTTAGGTCAGACGACTACGAGGGCTGGCTACCGTGCGTCGAGATCGCCCCCGGTCCCAAACTCCTTCCCAAGACAGTGAACCAGCTGGCGCTCTGCATTCGCATGGCCTTTTGCCAGTCGTTCTGCATCGACTTCGACGGAGCACCGATGTTCCTTGAAAGCCCATCGTTTGGTGACATCTACGGCATGATCTGGGACGATTTGTTTGCTCCAGACACGTTCGTCGGCAACCTCACCATTCGAATGGCGCCTATCGACTCGGTGTTCATCCGTAAGGTCCAAAGTGCACTAAGTGAGAGCCACAAACCTCCGTTACGCTCACACGGCCGGACCAGCCAAGGCCAGCCAGGCTTACTCCCAGGAATCGCATAATTCGGCCAGCTGACCCTTAGAAAAGCACGTTTACGATGAGCCCCCGTAGCGTACTGGCCCTTCTCGTACCTACGTTGGCATTGATGACGCTTAAAAACCATAACGAAATGACAAGGCTTCGAACAAGCGATATACAGGAAATTTTAGGCGATAATGAAATGCTGAAACGTGTAGGTACCGCGTTTCCTCTATTAGCCCCCCCCCCTCTCCCCTAATGTTTCATTTCTACAAGCGTTTGAGCAATCAAATCCGAGTCCATTTCAGACATATTCGAGGCGTTCGAGTCGGTGAATAGCGTCAACGTCGAATGGCTCTACGACGACCCGGACTTCGAGCCCTTGGAAGAGGACCTTTTCGTCTCTGCGACGGAACACGGTGTTCGACATATCACGCTCCAGCTCGACGGTGGCGTTGAGGGCGATACTCCTGCCAGTACAGCCGGTGCGCTTTCGTTCGGATTCGCGGAGCCGACAGCTGGTGGCGACCGCAGCTTGCTCGGAGTCGCCTGCGGAATCGGACCCGACTTCCTCGCGCAAATCAAGCAGGTATATCTCTTANTTTTTTCCTTTTTGCATCTGAAGACTTTTTAGGTCCATGAAAATATCCACAAAACGCATTTTGATACATTACGCATAGCCGCTATTGCATGTCTTGCGTTGACGAAACTCTTTGCGTCAGTGCGCCCGTAGTGACTGCATGAGACGGGATGAAACGTCAAATTCTCCGGAAAAAGGTTCACAACCAGAACTTACTGGCACTGCATGCCAGTAGGCTTCTTGGACTAAGCACTCGGACCTCATCACCGGATTTGTCAGGACGTGGTCGGCACAAAATTGCTCTAAAGGATGTCGTGCAGGTCTTTACAAAACTATTTGACCGTAGGTTACTCCCGCGGGCATCTTGTAATTCGACCGAGAGTTGCTGGTGCACTGACGACTACAAGGTTGCTGGATTTCTTGGAAAACGGATTTCGACCAGGGTTTCCGGTTTTCGAAAAAACTCAACCTCATGTTGAACTTCGAACCGGGGTGTTGTATTTTGGGAGGATTCTAACTTTTTTCCAGAATCCAGAGCTTGTTTTCACTAGTTGGCAATTTTCGTAATTTCATTTTGGTGTTGTCTGCAGCAAGCCCGCAAAAGCTATCTGCATGAATGAGTGGACTCGGTCATTTGTAGCGATTCCGATTGTTCATAAAAAAAACAACGGTTCTCCCGCAGCCCAATCACCATTTTGCACCGAGTACGTGCTGTAAGCGACCATGAAGCGGCGCCACTGTGTCCGTGCAGCGGTGCACGCATGTGGCAGAACGCCAACCGAGACCCTAGCACGACCAGCGGGATCTATTCTCGTATTTTCTTCCGCGATCCTGTCCTTTCTCCGGTCGTTACTTTCTCAAATCGTTTATTGCTTATTTACAAATTTCGCAATGATAATTGCGCGACAGCAGCGCAAATTTGAAGCATACATTCATAGTGTTTTATTAGGCCGCTCAGCCGACTTAACTCGCAAAGCCTGTCTATTTAGACTGCGCCATGCCGCTCTACTACGATTGGCACTTCGTGGGCGCGCTCGTGTGCATCCCAGTTTGGGTGATGTGTCTCGCCCGTAACGACAGCTTTTGGCACTGGCTGTACTGGCTGTTCATAGAAACATCGTGCTTGATCTCTTGCTACTGCTCGCGCGACTTGCTCTATCCTTTCTACCGCGAATGGTAAGGAGTGGCAATGTTATGAATTTTGCACTAGTTTGCGGAATATTTCTTTAAATCTGGCTCTTCTAAAAGTTTCAGCAAAGCGAAATATTTGTAGTTATTCCAGACAACAAAACATTAAGCGCTGATGCTCACCGTTTAGGCGCGAACCGCCCGACCTGCAGCTCGACAACGCCGCGCCAGCGAACGGAAGTGCGCCGCATATGCAGCGCGGCCAACTGCAGCACTTGCCCGGCTTGCTGGGGATGCTCATCGACGTCTTCCGGTGCCTTCCTCGCGCCGGGCTGGACGCGTGTCAACGCGTCTCGCGGCAGTTTCGCGACGCTATTGAGGACGCCGCGACGACCCTGGCGATGTATCCGATGATCGTGTCCTTGGTAAGCGTTCGCGCTGCGGTAGCAACGATGATGCCGATTGGTGTTATGCTGCCTAGCAGGAAGATGAGCTGCTTAACAGTTTCATGCGCCACTGTGACGGGAAGTGAGAGGCTTAGTAGCGTTAGGCGGTTGAGCGAGTGTGATATTGGGGGTTAATCGATGATAAAAAACATACAGGTAAGGGGGTAAGGTGGCGGGGGTGGGGTATACGGGGCATTGGAGCATGCTACCGATGTCGTATGCAGCAACTGTTGACGCATTAGAGGTATCGCAACAAAGACTTTTCAGAGCCCCTCTATGCCTCTCGTGGAGTACACCGCGTGTGTCGACAACGTGGGATTCGTCGCGGGACACTTCTTCACGAGCCTGCGCCGCTGCGACTGGCCCTACTTCCGGAACGCGGCGATCGATCTTCGCGTCGAGAGTGCGACTTATGCGAGGACGAGCACCGACATGATCTCCGCCTTTGTTCGTTGGCTAAACTTGGACGAGAGGAACATTCGTTTTATGGTACGAGGCACACAGGAAATATATGCAGAAAATTTCGTATTTCATTTAACATTTTTACACACCTCTGCTCTTAGTACCTGTCCTGTTGTGGGCCAGAACCCCAGATATGTAGGCGTTATAACAAGCCGACCCTCGAAATCACGTCCTCTCAAAAGCCATGCTTTGGAAGGGTTATCTCGAAACCCCACTACCTTCATGCGTTTCCTGTAAGGCATTCGGATATGACTCGATTCCAGAACCTCGAATGCGAAGCCTACGCTGACGAGCTTGAGGACATCTTTCGCTTCACGGACCGTCACGACATCCGCTCGATGCACGTCATCTACAAGCGCTCCCTCCTCACGCCGGGATGTGACTTCCTCTCGACGCTCTTCGCGGAGGCGAGGAAGCGTGCGCTGAGCCGACTCACAGTGTCACTTGCGGGCGTGCAAGCGAAGAACTGCGTAAGTTTGAGTTGGAAAACATGCGCTAATATTTATAATTTCCAGGACATCGAACGGAAAGTGGGCTTCCAGGTGCTCAGCGAGATCTTCCAGGACCAGGAGCGTCCCTCGGCGGAGCGCCTTACGGTCATCGTCCCGCGCCTCAAGGGCTTCCGTCTGCTGCAGCGCATCGAGCAGGTAACGTTGCATGAAAACGCAGTGGATGACGCTAGAGATCGGCGCTGGTACCCCGTGCCGTACCCGTACCCGTGGTAGACACCCGTGCCGTACCGTATACCCATGGTGCCGTGTAGCCGTGCCGTGGTGGACCCAACAATGTCGAGCCATGTACACTAACATGGCACAAAACACGGTTTGGGTTGGCACGGCTTGACAAAACACGGCCTGTTTTTGGCACCCGTGCCGTACCCGTACCCGTGGTGAACCCTCCCGTGCCGTGTTGCCGTGCCGTATCAGGCGGGTACGGGCGGGTTTGACCCGTACCTTGGTACGCGCGGCGAACTCTAGAGGACGCAGACCAGCGGTTCACGGCGGGAAGTGGCTGACATGCACAGGAAGCCGCTTTCCCATACCAGGCAGACTTAAACCTTAAAATTGCCGTTTTTTTGCCGTGACGTGCCAGCGGGGTGTACCCACATGTCACACCCCTTACGTACACGTACCCTGCGTACTGATTAACGCCCGTTAACGCGGTTCGGCCAGGTCATGCTGAATGTCCTTGATCAATGTTGATCATCTTTCAGGCCTACGAGCGCGGGGAAATCACTCGTCCGCTCACAATCGGCTGCCACTCGAGCGTCTCTATGGCGGAGCTGCGGCCCGGAAGCGTCTTCCTCTTTATCGTCGCCGCAGAGCACTCGCCATCAAGGGGACCCGCTCTGCACTTCAACTACATTGGCGAAACTAACTTATACAAATTCTCCCTACCGTGTTGAACCCTCCGGAGATACTTCACTTGCCCTACCATGTGCTTTCCTCTGCCAATACCATAATTATTCTAATCAGTCCCCACCACTAACTGCGATCTACCGCTTAGCGCGTGCTACTAACTCTATTATTCAAGCCGTTTGTAAATCAGTATGGCTTCTGGATGTCTTTTACGCTACCATGAAGCAGACAAACGCATTTCTTGATAAAAAAGTTTATTGCCCGACCAAGGCAACCCGCCTCAGTGGGCGATCGTGGGGGTTATGACCTGTCAAAGTTTATGCTTACCCATGCTTACATGCTATAGCGGGCCCGCTATAGCATGCTTCCCATGGCGGTCAAGAAGGCAACGCTTCAACTGATTTGGGGTCCTAGGGGGTTTTCCTGCATGGGGAATCCGAAAATATCGTTCATTTTTGCATAGGGGGTTGATAGGGGGAGTTAGGGGCAGGTGCTATAGCCCGCTATACCTTGCTTACCATATCGGTAAAGAAGGCAACGCTTCAACTGATTTGCGTGGGAATAGGTGGAGTTTACATGCGAACCCAAGCGGGTTTTGAAGCATC